>CAKNXH010058605.1:0-17132 GCA_932178445.1 Andricus quercusramuli | reverse complement strand
TTTTTAATACTATACCCTCCCTTTAAGGAGGGAAATAAGATATTATTTATGTGAAAAAAATTTTATTTGCGAAAAAAAATATATTATAAGTTACAGTACATTAAAAAAAGAATGAATGTACTCAGAATAATGGTGCCCCGTTCGGCGCCCACCGCCTATTCTGCCTTGCTACTGCCTAACGGGTCGAGCGAACTGCCGATCCGCCGCATCAAAAACCTTTCGTGTGTCGCTTAAGAAATGAAGTCCTAACTCGAAAACTAATAAGAAGTTTTGAGTGTTCTTGGTCTTAATTTAAAGCTGAGACCTAAGGCTTCATTTGAGCAAAGATCCAAATTTTTCCTGTCACTTCCCTAAAGCATGCAGCGAGTTGAATTTGAGAAATGAAAGTTCGTCAAAAATACTTCAGCAATAGCTCAATCGACGCGAAATTTTATATTCTTTCAAACGGTTTTTTCAAAATATTTACAGCTCAATTTTTCACGGAGATAGACGCTTTTAAAGACGAGCGTGATTTTAATACAAATTTTGTAGGTGGTCCCACAATTTTGACCGGTAGTGTATAATACATAAACAAATGAAGATGCAAGAATCTCTGACTGAGGTTCTCTTAGAAATTTAGTGCTCTTGAATTTAAAAAAAACTGATTGCGGATTGGGGCAAAATTGAAGGCTGTAGAGAGTGTAGAGTGATACACCTTTGGAACGAAATGCTATCGTGTCCACTTCAACATTTCCATTATTGGGGCAAATATTAACCGATTTTCATGAATCTTTTTTCCACTTTCTTGAAATTATATGAATAATCTATTTCTTATAATTAAAATTAAATCACGCAATGCTTTCATAATTTTAGTTTTTTGAACCGGCCTGCATCTCATAACAATGAGGAGGGTGATTCGTTCCGGTAATTCGACGCGCTCGAGTCTCTCCACTCGCGCGACGCGACGGGGCGTCTGGGTCGAGGCACAGGCATCGAAAATACAAACTCAGCTAGTACTGAGCGTCACTGCATTTTTTCTCTATTCTTCTTTTCTTTTTGTTTATAATTTTAAATCTAAACATTTTTTCAAAAAACCGGCTCTATACCCGAAAAGAGAATATTATTTAGAAGAGGTATGCAAAATATCAGACCAAAATATTCGACCGTGCGGCCGGAAACTTCAAATCCGTTTTATAACGCTGATAAATCCCCTTAAGGGTTTCAGACCACAACATTATGAAAGAATGAGAATAAAATTATTGTCCCGAACAAAAACTTCGAAAGGAGTGCTTGGCTTCCGATTTAAAAATACAGTGAAGTATCTTCTATTTCAAGTCCCCCTAACTTCAAGACCCCCTTACACGGCTATTTCAAATTGCGCAGTTCCTTCAAGTACCACCACGGTCCCCGTATGTTCTCCGGGTCAGTGGCTGACCAATGAAAAAAACAGGCTCAAAGAGCGCCCTCGCTGCTTTGAATTGTGTATTTTAGTACAGGTATGGCCAACGAGAGGTTCTGACGCTTCTCCTTTCCTCCCGTTTCTTCCCCTTCTCCGAGCACCTTACCGAGAGTTCTCCTCTTCTCGTTTCGTTATACTCGCGCCTTGAGCACGCAATGTTAACGCAGCTGTTCGCCTTCGGCGTCTTTCGGGGCCGTTCGGCTTCGTCCGCCCAGCAGCCGAGGAGACTCGACCCCTCTGCACACCGCGCTCGCCACATGGTCCCAATGAAGGTGGTAAGAGAGGGGATCACGAACTGACAGATTTTTACTCTTTTACTCTCGCGTTGGACATCCCTGTTTTAGTATGACGTCATGGGAATATGTCATAAGACTTTTTCGAGAAAATATTCTAAACGTTAAAGTAAGTCATAACTGCACGAATAGTAATATTTCTCAAGTGTAGAAACTGTTTTCTCAGTCATGTTGCATTCTTTTGTCGATTGACGACCTTTCATTGTCACGAAAGAAAATAAAACAACCAAAATTTCAGATCAGGGTATCACATCAGGTACTCTAACTTCCAATTTCGGACAGTTGATTGTATTTCGTGAAACCAGAAGGTTGCTTTCACTGTACTGCCCACTGTAAAAAGTGTATCACGAGAGTTGAAAATGGCCGTGCGGCGGCGCTGGTAGTAACTTTGTTCTCCAAACCATGCAATACCATAGGAAAAATGCATACAAATTACAAAATTAATATAAAAACCGTTTAAAATAATTTTTTCTTCATAATTTAGATTCAGGTAGTAAATGAGACTTATGTACTTACTTATTATTCCATTTAATATAGGAAAAAGTGGCATAATTGACATAATTCAAAAAAAAAAAAAAAAATGCATGGATGCTCGGGACTTATAAAAAATAAATAACGAATACACAAATTAATGAAACAAAATTGTCGAAAATGTAAATTACCAAATTATAAAATTTCCAAAATTTCAAATAACGACAAGATTTTTAGTTGACAAAAAATAAAATCCCGAATTTAAAAATACCCGAAACTAAAATTGACCGACTTCGAGACCAAATTATAAAATTGCCAAATTAGACAATGAACGAATTATAAAATAAACGAATTATTAAATTTCCACAAATATTTCAATTTCCGAAATTTAGAACTGTCGAACATAGTTAATAGATTATTAATTTATGAGCTATTTATCAAACTATAAATAAAACAAACAATTTAATTACTTATTAATTAATTAATTATTAATTATCTTCGGCAATGTTATATTTCAGGAATTGAAATATTTATGGGAATTTAAACATTCATTTATTTTATAATTCGTAAATTTATATTTTCACCTTTTTTTTCGTTAATTTGTGGTTTTCATATTTATTTTTTCGTTATTTTGTATTAGTCCCAGATATTCAAACACTTTTAATATGGTGATGAAGAACTAACTTTTTTATATTGCTGTTTTACAATATAATCCAACAATATAATAAATATAATTATTATATTTATATATTACAAACAAGTAATATGATACATCATGAAATATTATTTTCTATTACAAATAACGAACTCTTAAATGTGATATTTTTAAAATTAAATAGACTTTGTAACGAAGCAAAAATATTCTAACATTTGTATATTCATTAAAGAAAGACCATTAAAGAATATTCTTATCTTTGGCAACAATCAAATTAATCGAAAATGATTTTTCTAAGTCTTATAATAAATTACGAATTAGAATTAGGTTTCAGCTAATTTCACTAATTTCTTTTTCTGTAAATTAGCTTTTTTGGAATCAGCTAAAGAAATTTCAGCAAACTGCCGCCTTCTATTCTGCAAATATAAGTTAATAGTAAATAAATAATGCTTTTTTGGTGTTAAAAAATTTCTTTATTACAAAAAAATTTTTGCCGACATGTTTCAACCTGAATTCAAGTCCTTTTCAAGGCATAGTCTAGAAGGAAAAATACATGTGTCAAAAAAATATAAAAATGGAGATTATTCAATCTATATATATATATATATAATAGTGTAGGCCAAAAATCCTTCCAATGTTCTGCACAAGAAAAGTAAAATTTGAGTTTAGACAAATCAGTCAAGACAAAGGCAAAAACATGAATTTGCTTGCAATGCAGAGAAAACGAGTTTTCAATTGATTTTATAAAATCAAAGAGTTTAAAATTCGGATGCTGAAGATGGTGATTTTGATCTAAAGTAATTAATTGTGCCACAGAATGATTGTGAAAATGGCTGATTTGAGTTTTCTACTAATGTTTTTGTGTTTGTTTATTGCATTAATTATGCCGATATGTATTACTCCTGGGTGCAAATCAGGTTCTAAAAGTGAACTCAGAGAACCCGAAGATCCCGAGTATAAAAAAATTGATTTTTTCGTCGTTCCGAAAGACCCAGCTATTAAAGCTTTATGGAAAAAGCTTTAATTTGAGAAAAGTTTACCATAAAAGCTGGCCAGTTCGTTTGCAGTAAACATTTTTTAAAAGAAGACATTCTCCACGAGAAAATCCTAAAAGGACCCGATGGCACTATTTTGGGAAAGGTAAGTAATTATGTATTCACTGTAAAATCGAGATCACAATTTAAAGATAAAACAAAAGAAAATCCTTTTTCATTTAATAAACTGTATTCTTAGGTATTCTTACTACTCGTTTCAAAAAGTTTGGTTTATTTTTCCCTCAGTAAGTATAACAAAAAACACAACTTATTCATATTTTTCGTAATTTTCAGAATAAAAAGTATGTACCAAGTTAATCTAGCGAATGTTCTATTTGAGTAGGATACAAAAAAGTGACGTTAATTTAAGGATTAAATTAGAAGGCTACAAAATGTGTGACACTAGCCTCAAATTTTCTTCTTTAACAATTCATGTCACCAAAATCTTAAATTAATGTCACTTGTTTGTACTACTCACGAACAGACCATTCGTTCGATTAACTTTGTACAAATTTTAATTCTGAAAATTACGAAAAATATGAATAAATTTAGTTTTTTGTTAAACTTGCTGAGGGGAAAACAAACCGAATTTGTTTAAAACAAGTAGTACGTGAAAATATCAAATAATACAATTTATTGAATGAAATAGAGTTTACTTTTATTTCCTCTTTAAATTGTGATTTCGATTTTATAGTAAATACATAATTACTTACCTTTCCCAAAATAGTGCCATCTCGGGTCCTTTTAGGATTTTCTCGTGGAGAATGTCTTCCTTCAAAAAATGTTTACTGCAAACAAACTGGCCAGCTTTCACGGTAAAATTTTTTCGAATCAAAGCTTTTTGACATAAAGCTTTAATAGCTGGGTCTTTCGAAACGATGAAAAAATTAATTTGTTCATATTCGGGATCTTCAGGTTCTTCGAGTTCACTTTTGAAACCTGATTTGCACCCCGGAGCGATACACATCGGCAGAATTAATGCGGCAAACAAACATAAAAACACTAGTAGAAAACTCAACCGGGCCATTTACACAATAATTGCATAAAGAAACAGTTTTATTGTTACATTTTTAAGAGTTTATAACGACTCTACATGACGAAAAGCCATATAACCGTCAAAACAACACGAACAAAGTTTCTACTAGCGCCACCGTATGGCCGTTTTCAACACATGGACCATTTTCAACTCTCGGAGACAAGAGGCTGCGTGAAACTGAAAGGTCGTCAATTGACAAAAGAATGGGACATGACTGAGAAAATAGATTTAACATTTGAGAAATATTACTCTTCAGACCTTCATCACTTACCTTTACGTTTAGAATATTTTCTCCAAGAAGTCGTATGCAGTTGCAGTCCCATGTGGTAACCTTCCTGACGTCTGACATTTCCACCTATCCTAGCATCCTACACTTGAAAAATATTAATATTACGGCCTTTATAACCTCTTTACTTTTACGTTTAGAATATTTTCTCTAAAAAATTGTCTGCACTCCTATGTCAAGAACTGTGCTAATCTTCCTGACATTTTCGCCCATCCTTCCATGACCTGACGTCATGCCACAAAACTCACAAGTTTAGTCCGTGAAATATTTGCGTCGTTTTTTGATTCCATTATATTTTTTTTTAGTCTGCGAATTATCGTACGTAAAAAAAAAACACCTGAAAGACACGTGAAAAACACTGACATGCTAACGGACCGTGATCTTTTCAACTGCGCAAATCGGGGCCGCCTGAAAAGTTTCCAATTCGAATCTTGTAATATTGCGCAATATACTCAAGTGAGTACTCGCGCACGCCTTTCCGCTACGCTTCTGGTGTTTTTTAGGCAAGAGTCGCAACCGTCTTTCGCTCCTTGAGCTGAGAAACTGCGTGGGTCAGCAGTTCTAGGAATGTCGGGCGTGTATTTATCTGTATTATTATTGATAGTATTTATTTATTTCAAAACCAATCCACGCTTTTCGACACATGCACAGTTGAAAAATTTGCTTACGGGGGCGCATCGATACAAGGCCGGCGAGCCAATAAACGTCGCTTGATACAAATAACCAGCCAACTCGCGGTAGATGTGGGGGCCCATCCAGCCTTGAAATGAAAGAATCCTTACGTTTCAAGGACGCGGAAATAGGGGAGACTTCACTGTATTAAACCTTGGCAGCCCTGCACAACCTCGAAACATTAATTAATCAACATAAAAAAACTATGCTGTATTATTTTGGTCATAAGAACGCATTGGTGCGTTTGGAAAATTGGAAACTTGATATTTTCTGAACCACCCTAGTGTGCAAGTACTAAGTGGAGATACTGTATAGGTAATTCAACTCTTAATGCTTGTACTACCTTTTTCCACATATAAAAATAAATGCATTCGTTTATAATATCATGATAGAAACGAAACAATAATATGTATCGGTATTTACCTTCATTAAAATAAGAAACTCAATGAACCGTCTAACAGGCCTCGGAAATGTTCTAGCATATGCTAAGGAAGCTTTAATAAACAGTGCATGAAATAGTCTGTCACGCATACGAAAGAGAGGATTTGGATTATTATTATTCCTCGTGATGTTCATGTTATTATTGTTGAGAGACGGTCCAATGGAACCCGTGAAATTATGATTATTATCTGCAAGTGTACCATTCTGATTGTTTGGAAAAGGTACAGTGGCAACGTCAATTTGTGACATTTTAAAATATCCACTACAAACTTTTTTTTAAATCCAGTACTTGAGATCCTCTCTTGTCTCCTGGCTTGACATGCCCTGTAACAAAAAAAAAAGAAAAATATTATACGACGCTCCCATTCATTATGTACATAACTGCAACATGAAGAATTGCGATTGTGAATCGCCGCCATTTACAAAGCCGTCAATATATGTTCTAGAGCGAACGCTGCTTTTCCTACCAGCATTGGATATCTCAGCCAATTCATCATCAATTTGCATTAAGCGTTTTAGAATTAAAAAAATTGTTAAAAGTAACGTTTATGCATACATGGGAAATATTTCTCAAGTGTACCCATTAAAAAAAAAACTCAACTCAAAGACGTCCGATCTAAGTCCAACTTGGGAGAAGTGTTGTGCTATTGGATATTAGTTTATATGAAAAAATGTTGACATTTGGATACATTTTTACCGAGGGGAGGAGGGGGTGAATGTTTTGGGATCTTCGTGAAAATCATCTATTTCAGAAATTTTTATTTCATTTAAGGCATTGTCGCACTTAAGTAAGACGATTCCAACTATACCGACATTATTTCGCAACAACTTACGTACACACGAATTGAGATATCGAGTAGTCTATTAGATCAATTAAATTAACAGGCACTAACAAACGTTTGTATACTCCTGAATTTTTAGAATTACGATTCTTAAAAATTTTTGAAATTTCTTTTTGTATTTTCCAAAATTTAGCAGTATACCACGGACTAGGAGCGAAATGAAGGATAAGCGCAAGAACTACTTCACCCTCTCTCCGATCATGTGTATATTGAGCGACACTTAAGAAATATAACGGTCGCGAGAAAATTCGAGTTTTAAAGGTCAAAATGTTTTACGTTAATGAGCCTGAAACGAATATGCCAAGAAAAATTTTATAGCTTACAGGCCCGAAAATCTGTTGAAAAGTAGGGAAATCTGACAGCTTTTAAAGACAGTGAACTTTGGAACATAGTTTTTTATTGAAAAAATAATAGGAAAAATCTGAAAAAATTTATGGTGGTACCTTAAACATTTCTAAACAAATTTCCTTTGAAAAATTTGCAGAATATAACAAACTGTTCGTTCTTTGTACATAAATATGTAACTGAATTATCTTTCAACAAGACTTTTTAACAACAGATTTTCGGGTCTGCAGGCTTTAAACATTTTTGTGGCATATTCGCTTCAGGCTTATTAACATAAAACATTTTGACCTTTAAAATGATCGTTCATTCATTGAGCTACCATTTTTTCTTCACTTACTTTCTTAACGTCAAAGACAGAGTACTCGAATTTTCTCGCCGATAGTAGTGGTGGGCCTCGAGATAAGAGAATTCGGATAGAGAGCAGGCACTGACAAGGAAGGGTGTCGCAGTGTCAGTCACCGATTTCAATGAAACTTCGCTATGTTATAGAGGACAAAAAATACGAGACACGCATATTTTCTTTTCTGTTAAAATACGTTTTGAAGGGGTGAAAGGACCCCTACATTTCACCACCAAAAACAGTTTAATATCGGAAATGATATAAGGACAAATATAGTGGTTATCGCATTTTGGGAGCTAAACAACCCCTACTAGGTGTACCCGTATCTAACAACGGACATTGTCTTATGACTTTTTCGTAGTTTTATAATAATTTATAACTTTCTAGTTATAAAATGAGAAAATCTTTTTCATATACATATAAACACAAGTTGATGGGATCAAAACCACCTCCAAAGTTCACCCCCAAAACAGTTTTTTCACGATATCTCTGATTCTAACATAAGCAAATTTTTTGTTTCACACCAATTGGAGATTGTTTATTAACGAACGCCGATATTATGTACATCATTTTGACCCCCAGGGATTTCATAATTGGTATAAGAGGAAACTCGATAGTGTTGGAGATTTCAGGATTTTTAAAGTGCATTTCGAGATTTTTATTATTTTTTTTTAGGATTATGATCGTAAGTTATATATTTTTTCTAGTTCGCAACTGTTGATGCGGAATCAGAATTTTCGGAGGTTTTAAGAAAATGGACAGGAAATTGATCCTCCTTTTGTTCGTGGCTATTAATACGAAATCTCGCCTAAAAAAGATTTCGCCAGCATTGCCGTCACATGTATCAGTTGTGGAAAGAGAGTGGAAAGCGGGACTCGTCCGCCGAGATGGAGAGACTAAGGCTTTCACGTTTCGTGACTACAGGATCCACACAGACTACAAACGTCGGCAGTGTGACATTTGCACGAAATTTAGAGTCGCTCGACTATGTTCCCTTCGGCCTTTCAAAGCGTAGTCCAGTCTACTGGACCAAGGATGACAGCGTACGTTAGGATTTTCGCCTAGCTGGTTGTAGTCGGGATAATTTGAATTCCCCGAATATCTCGAACGTCTCGGAGCCTCACTTTGAAACATTAAGAGGGGAAGACATCGATTCGAATGCCAGTTATGTTCCGGCTACCTCAGCTAATACTAACCCGTTTCTGGATTCATTCTCGCTATCTAGTAACCCTTTCCACCGGAATAATGTTCCACACCCATAACCCAGTAAGCGGATTCCGAGAGGTTTAGGCGAAAGTTGTAGGAATGATATTCACTCGATCGTAAGAAAGTGCAATATTAGTTACAACGGAAAGAGTGATAGTTGTGCGGAAGAATTTTTAACCCAAATTGAAGAATTTAGAAAAGGTGGTTCCTTGTCGGATGGGGATCTTTTTCGAACGCTCCCGTTTCTATTAAAACCACCCGCAGAACATGGGTTTAGGTTCTACCGGGAGAGATGGGATACGTGGCAACAATTCACCATCGCCTTTAGACGCAGATATGGGGGAATGCACTTTCAATGCGAGTCAGGGACGAGGACCGTAAATGGACGCAGGGTTCAAACGAACCTATAGCAGACTATCTGCTGAACATTCACCTGATTTTTCAACATTACGATTCTCTGATGTCGGAAGGGGAGCAATTGCAGATGGAAATAAATATTTTGCACCCTCCGTATTTAGAGGCCCTTCCTAAAACGGAGTATCATACCTTTGAGGAATTGAAAGATGCTGACGAAAGGTTCCAAGCATCCAAAAGGATAAGTAAAGCGTACCTACACAAGATAGTGTTTTACCCGAACAACGGGGCAAGCTGAAATAATAAAAACAATAATAAGCGGCGAGGCAAATACGATGCCCGCTAATTTTGGTTATCCTCACATTACCGCTGGTGGCACTTCAATAAGGGAGCGTGGCTGTTGTTGGAATTGCATGGAGCAGGGATATCATTTGCGTTCTTGCTCTCAGGCAAAAACTACGTTCTGCTACGTATGTTGCAAACCTGGTCAAATATCAGATTTCATTGAATCAGGTAACTACTGCACTTGATGAGCGGCACCTGTTTATTACAGTTACTGTCGATGGTCGCTCACTATACGGACTCTTTGATCCAAGCTCGTGCTGCACTTATGTAGGCAAGCAGGCTTTCGGACATTTGAGAGACTTACCTGAGAAATTGGCAGATCAACCCCGTCCGGATGTTATGTATCCCAACGAGAAGATCGAGGAAACTGCCGGACAAACCACATCACCCCTTGAATTTTTAGGTTTAAGAAAATTTTTTGTAATTCGTTTTGCACCAACTTTTGACTGTGAAGTTCTGTTTGATCACAATTTTGCGGAATTGTTCGTTTTTGCCGTTAGATTTAAGCACCGCATTTGGAGAATAGGTCACGGTGTTTGGCGAACATAGCAGGGACATGAAATCGGTTCAAAAGCAACCTTGCGGCCGGAGGTATTAAGTAGTGCGTGGAAATTGCTGACACTTTTCGGTCGAATGAGGCCGTACCATTCTGTGCTGGCATAAAGGAGTTAAAGCCTTCGGAGGCTAAATATTTTGAAGATTTTCTTTTAATTAAAATTCCTCCTATACCAACCAGGCTTTCTGCTACACACATGGTGGTACACCACATCGATATTCAGGGACAACCTCCCATCAGGCAAGCTTATCGGCGTCTTTCTCCCAATGTTCACGAATGATTAAGAGAGTCCGTTCAGAAGCTTCAAGCCGAGGGAATTGAAAGTCCTAGTAAGAGAGAATGTTGTAACCCAGTGGTAATGATTAGCAAGCCTGATGGAGAATATAGGCTTTGTATCGACTTCAGAAAATTGAATAAAGTAGCAAAGAAAGATGCATACCCAATAAGAAATATCAGCACCTAAGTCAGGCATTCCATCAGATTCCTCTCTCCAATGAATGTGAGCAATTCACTGCTTTTCCAGTGCCGGGCAAGGGGCTCCATCATTATAATCGTATGCCATTCGGATTATCAAGAGCACTAGCAACGTTTCAGCGATTACTGGATCGACATTATTGTAGTCAGTGAAACCTTTGAGGAACACATTCATTGGTTAGATAAAGTCTTGGATGTAATCATCAATGCCGGACTAACGTTCAATCCTGACAAAAGCGAATTCGGTTGTAGTCAGGTACGTTACCTAGGATATCTATTGGATAAGACAGGAATGCACCCTGACTCGGAGAAGTTCCAGCCAATAACATCCTCCCCAGCTCCGACTACTTTGCGCAAAAGACGATTTCTGGGTATGGTTTCGTGGTATGGGCGATTTATAAAGGATTTCGCCTAAAAATCAGAACCACTCTATCGATTACTAAAGAAAAATCGAAGGTCCCCAGGAAGACCAGGAAAAGGCCTTCCAAGAATTTAATCCGCGGTTATCTCCGCTCCCAGGTTATCTATACCAGATTTCAGTTTGCCATTCTGTTTACGAACGGACCCAAGCAGTACAGGTTTGGGGGGGGTCGTTATCACTCAAATCCAAGATGGCGTGGAACATTTCATAGCCTCTGCTAGTCGATCCATACAAGGCACCGAGAAAAACTACACCGTGACGGAACAAGAATGCTTAGGGGTGGTATGGACGGTTGAAAAGCCCTTAAGTTGTTACAATATAACTTTGAGGTTAAAAAACAGAAAAGGTGCTTTTCACCATGTATCAGACACGCTATCGAACATATTTGAGCCAGACTCCGAAGTGGTGAGTGCCACTGGCGCAACTGGCGGTCTTTGGTATACCCGAAGAACCAAATTAGTCCAAGAAATGCCGTATCAATTTCCGGATTAGAAATTAGAAGGCAATCGATTATTCTGCCATCGCCCTAACCACCTGACGTTCAAGCGTCTTTCCTTGCTTCACTATTGGCCTGGCATGTTTAACGACGTTGGAAAATACGTCCGAACATGTCAAACTTGCCAGAAAATGAAAATAGACCAGACAGGCCCAGTAAATCTGATGGGTAAACGGGTGATCGAGCAGCCTTGCTCGGTGGTGGCAGCAGACATGATGGGTCCGTTCCCACCTAACCGCTGTGGTTACCAGTATGGCTTGGTTTTCCAAGGCTCGTTTACTAAATGGATCGAAGTCGTGCCCCTTCGAATAGCCAATGCCGCTAACGTCTAAAAGTCGTTCGAAGAAACTGTTATATTTAGATGGCGAACCCTGAAGAACTGCTCACCGACAATGGCACTGAGTTTGTGAACAAACTGATTTCAAAGGCCGCATCGGAATTAGGGATTAAGCACTCGATTACCCCAGCGTACCATACGCAAACTAATCCGGTTGAGAGGTTAATTGTGTGCTAAAAACCATGATATCATCTTTTGTAGAAGGTAATCATCGTAGCTGAGACAAACATCTTCCCGATTTCCACTTTGCGTAAAATACCGCCGTATACAGTTATACTCGTGTGTCGCCAGCACTCTTAAACTATGGTAGAGAGCCTAGACTGGCAAAAACATTGAGGAAACAAGAAAAGGGAGCCCCTGATATAGTCCCGTTAGCCGTAGAGGAATGAGAGTGTAGAATTAAATGATTGCCGGCTTTGAGGGATTTAGTCGCACATCACTTGGATATAGCATCCGATCGTTAGGCGAAGTATTATAATCGCCGTAGACGAGACATTTGCTACCAAATAGGTGATACTGTGTGGCGTAAGACTCATATTTTATCGTCGGCTATTGAGTATGTCGCAAAAAAGTTATCTCCGAAATATGCGGCTCCATTTAGGGTAATCAGGGTGATTTCGCCAGTAGTCTATGAGATCCAGGATGAGTCAGGAAAAATTGATAAAGCTCATATTAAGGATCCAAAACATTACTGGTCGATATATCCCGCTTTGGTTAACGAAAATCCTTCTTCACAGCCTGAAGATGGTGCTCAGAAGTAAGAAGTTGCCTAGATTCCGTCCGAGGGGGACTCCTAGGTTCGGAGGTGGGCGAGCCACACCTGCCGCTACGTGATTCGGGGGCAGCCAAAAGATCTCAACCAGGACCACCTATTCGGGATGCGGAGGGAGCCCATGGACATGAGAACGATTCCCGTCGTTCCCGAACCTGATATAGAATCGCTTGTACCGTCCAGTGACGGTACCGGAGTTGGAGGAAAAGATGTCCTGCTTGGTAAGAAGCGAGGAAGGCCCCGAAAATCGTGTACCTCAAGAACCTGCAATAAAGAGCAAACCGGAGTTTCAGCAGAAGACAGAGGTCCCGCTGTAGTCGGGGACAGCCCGAACACAGGCCAGTCTCCTGCTCGCAAGAGGGGGCGAACTCGACGGACAACCCTTGACATTCCGATCATGTACCTTGTCCGTCGCCGTGGTCCAGGAAGACTCCGGAAACTCCAGAGAAGCCGTGCCGAAGGTTCCGTCCCACACGAAGCCGAACGGAGTAAGAGGAAGATGAAGGAACCCGCCAAAGTAGCCGGTTTAGAAAAAAAATAGGGAACCTTCCAAATCCTCTTCCCCCTCAAAGCTGAAGGTGGTGATCGGAGTTTCTCGGCAGGAATTAGACGATGATGATGACGCGGGGAAGCGTGATCGGAAAGGCCCGGTAACCGCCGAAAGATCACCATTTCCATTCCCCTTGAGTTATTATAAAATGCTCTTCCCTCTTGCGAGCATCGATGCTCGTCTCAGCTCTGCTTGGCCTGCCTCCTCCTCTCTTCTAAGCGCTGGCCCCGTGTCTGGAGCGCCCCCAGATGCCGTCCGTTGAACTTCATGAGAGGAGGGAATCCAAGAAGCCACCCTCCTTTGCGGGTGTTGACGTTCGTGTCTTGGCTCAGCTGGGGTTGCCCCAGGCTCCTGTACGAGCGCCAGCATCGCGGGAGGGATGCTTCTCGCTGCCGTCAACCGGCCCTGGTTTGTTCCCGAACCCAGGCCCAGGATTCGCTCCGTTCCCGCCCTGGAATCGAATGCCAGCCCAGGGTTGGGTTCGGAATCAGCAGCCCGAACTCTGGTCCACCGCTGCTCACAGGATGTTCAACAGACGTCTTCAGGAGACTGTCTGTTCCAGAAGAGAATATTCTGCTTTTATTGTGGAAAGCCTGGGTCAGGATCAACGAATGCAGTCTTTAGGGTGTATAGTAGGGTGGCCCAAAAAATCATACTTAGACATTTCAACGGACATGTTCACCAAATCGCTCTCGCAGGCAAATAAATGTATGCGTATTTTTTTATTAAAAGGAAAATTATTTTTAGCACTCGCTCTGAGGCTTCAAAGTTTCCCGATTTAAAGTAGAGAAGTCCAAATATCAACTACAGGCTTGACCCAGAGAGTAGGTATAAAAAAAAAATTGATTAGCAGTTCGAACTCGAAAGTTCATTGCCTCACTACCCGATTCGGGTAGTGTTTTCTAGGTGGATAAATACTACCAGTGTGGGTCCACCACACCCACGACGGGCCAACACCACGCAGTATTCCCGAACGGTCACCCATCCAAGTACTAACCGCGCCCAACGCTATATAGTAGAGAGTAGCTATAGATTTATTAACTTATTATTACTTTGCCACTCAACTCATTGTCAGTCACCGCAGCTTGCGACCGTAGCAAATACAGTGCACAATGAGCGGCCCAACCGAGGGTCAACTTTTGTTGCAGCATCCACCTGCAGTCCCTTCAGCCGGTGTTCAACTTGAAGTTGTCATTTTTCATAAGCTCTCAATGTAAATTACACGTTAATTTTTTTTTTTTTTTTTTTTGAAATTTGTTCTCAATACTCCCAAAAATGTGTCTTCAAAATGTCAAGTTACACAAGCATATCTGAGGCTCACAACGAGCCTCCAAATATTGCCATTTTATGCCATTTTTGATATGCCTAAAACTTTTGCATAATATTTCTGAGACATAAAAATGCGATAAACGCAATGTTCACTGATAAGTGAAGAAGCATATAAAAAATAAAATAAGCTGACTTATAATTTCCTAACCAAAATTGAAGAAGTGAAAATATGAAACATTTTACATGTTATACTCCATAAGACATAAAAATGGCTAGAGCGAGTGCTAAAAATATCATTTTTGAAAATAAAAAAAAATGCGGAGAGGGAGGTACCAGACCAATGTTGGATCTGATACCACAACATGCAGATGACGCCATCTTGGCCGTCCGGTTTCCTACATACCGGAAAGAGCCGTATACCTTCCGGTAGAGTCTTGGAAAAAAACTCGCGAGGGTAGCACCTGCTGGACGGAGATTGTGGCACGAGCAGGAAAAAGCAGGCAAGACAACAGGACGCCGCAAGCAGTCAGTCTCGTGTTGGCCATCGACTTGTGAATAGTTCTGGAGGAGAGACGTCCCATTGAAAACCTTCTTTGAACGAGTCCACTTTTTTTTCGCCGGACAGGCATTGTAAAGGAATAGAATCTGGGCTTCAAGGATCGAGGTAGGTGTCTGACTCATTTCTGTCCTCTTGTTTGTTTCTTTCTAGTTTAGATTTGTCGTGCGGGTTCTTACTGATGTACATTTTTTATTTTTTCGAGAAAACTACACTTTTGAGAAGCATGGCTTCTCGTAACGAAGTGATGTTCGCGTGCCAGGCCTTCCGCCATAGTTAAATTTTGAAATTTCTGTTAAGATAAGGGAACTTCAAGAAATGTGACTTGCCATGAGAAAATTTTTCTTTTGTTCAAGATTTAGGCTCGCGCCAATTTTTTTAGAATTTAAGCTCTTTTTCTCGTGTTAGTGTTTTAGTTTAATTTTGTTTCTTCGCATGTGCTCGCGGATAATTAGTGTCGGCGCGTCAACATGATTTGGGTCTGGAACCCCCCTTTTTTACTTTTCACATAGGTCAAATTATTGATACTTAAATAAATTTACTGATTTTATTTGAATTTTCAAAATAAAGATGAGTCTGTAGCTTTTTCTCGACGCAGCGGAATCCCTCTATCCTGAGCTAAGGACTTTTGTTTCTTTTTTGGTTCTCTCCTTTTGAGAGAAATAAATTAAAGTTAGCTTAATTATAAAATTCTGAAGTCTTTTTTTTTGTGACACTGGAAAGTCGTTATAATCTATATTATAATTATAATATCTAGTATCTATAATTTAATATAATACAACTTTTATACTATGTAACGTGACGATTTTGTTTAACCAATTAGAAACAAAACTCTTACTTGATCCAATCTCTAACTTGGCCACACGTTATTCTCATTTGTTTCCTTTAGGTTAAGTTGTATTTTTGAGAGATTTATCTGCGATAAACCATATGCACTTAACTACTTCTATAATTAAGTTTAGTTGTATTTTGAGAGATTTATCTGTGGTGTTTTAATATCTTCTAATATCTGCACTTGACTTGCAGGACGATGTCTCGTGTCGTGTTTTGACAGTTTCCTAATCTGTTATGAGGAATTCCAACTCCACTCTATGTTATCTCAACATTTCCTAACTCATCTCACGTTCTGGCGGATTCACTCTACGATCTTACCACTCTTACCACTCGAGTGATACAAGACTCGAAATTGAAGATACCAGGTAACCCGTCAATGCCCTCGCTAACGGCTGGATTTTCTGGCAGACTCACATACTCTACGAGCAGTGTCTCTTACCACTCGAGTGATACAATGCTCAACAATAAAGACGCCAGGTGGCGCGGCGATGTCCTTATCAGCGAATTTCATTTGAGAAAATGAAAAGGACGACGCTTTCCCTGGGCGGGAAGTAAAGCTCAGATTTCGTGTGGCCATATTGGAGTACGGAAGCATTTTCGCAAAGTTTGGAATTTGGAATTTGGATAAACCCGTTGGTTGAGGATTAAGGAGAAGTTTTAACTTGAGATTGAGTGTAACTCAGGTAACAATTATGAATCTTTAATCTCTTCCTTGCCCGTTCTCTCTTTAATGTTTAGTGTAAAGATGTTAGATTTCAATTTTGAGTAATTATTCGGAGTTTTGATTGATTGTTTAAGTCCTTAATATGAGGCATTCAACCGGTTATTTAAAATTTTAAATATAATAGAATTAAGTCTTTGCCGTGGATTTAAGTCATCTTTGCCTTCTTATATTCCATTTGATTATTAAAAATAAAAATGTTCTTAGTTCATACCAACGCACTTGATTTGACCTTGCTTGGAGGTCGCCCCCTCGAACTTCCTCTCCCATAGAGCTAGCCATTTTAAATTTAAAATTGGATCATTTGATCAATTTTACCAGTTTTAATCTTTTTTTTTACCTCGGATTGTACTCCCGGTGGCGTCTCCACAGGCGCCTGGCGCCAAGC
>CAKNXH010058604.1:19118-39693 GCA_932178445.1 Andricus quercusramuli | reverse complement strand
ATAATTCTCAACACAATAATTCAATATTTTACTAAGAAAAATGAATTTACAAACCAAAAATATAATACATATTTCAATTTCTAGTTAGAAAAGTAAATGAAAAAACGCGAGTTTTCAGCAAAATTAATCAATTTTCAACTAAAAAATATCAATTTTCAAACGAAAATGAAATAGTTATATAATTTTCAACTAAAAAGAAGCAAATTTTCAACGAAAGAAATTATTTTTTTATCACAATGATGAATTTTTAAACAACAATATGAAATATTGTCCAAATAGTGGATTTTTCAATCTAAAAGACGAATTTTCAAAACAAAAAATGTAATAGTTAAAGTGAATTTTCAACTAAAATAATGAATCTTCATCTGAAAGAATTGAATTCTCAACCAAATACATGCACTTAAAGCTAAAAAGATAAATTTTCTGCCTAAAATAGAGTAGGATAATTTTCAATAAAATTAAAGTAAATTTTCAATGAAATAGTGCAATTTTCAACAAAAAATATGAAATTTTATCCAAGTAGTGGATTTTTCAATCCAGAAGACGAATTTTATATCAACAAAAAATAGCGAATATTCAACTAAACAGTTTTTTTTTCACTGAAAGAAATGAATTCTTAAGAAAAAATAGAATAGTTAAATTTTCTACTGAACAGTTTATTTTTTGATGAAAAAGATTACATTTCTATAAAAAAAAAATTTCCACAGAAAGTGTAATAGTTTAAGTGAATTTTTAACCAAAAATAATGAATCTTCGTCTACAAAAATTTAATTTTCAACCAAATACATGCATTTAAAACTACAAAGATAAATTTTCTACCAAAAATAAAGTAGGATAATTTGCAGTCAGTAAAATAAATTTTCAAACAAAAAACAAACGAATTTTCAACCAAAGAAATTAATTTTTAAACAAAAAGATGAAATTTCAACTAATGAGAGAGTACTCTTTAAAAAAAAAGACAGATTTTCAACAAATAGTTAAATTTTCACCGAAAACAGATAAATTTGCAACTAAAAATAGAATAGTTAAAACAGTAAAAAACTTAATTATCAATAAAATTAAAGTAAATTTTCAACGAAATAATATAATTGTCAACCAAGAAGATTCAATTTCTATTAGAAAATATAAATTTCCGACAAAAAATGAAAGTTATATTTCCAGTATGATAAATGATTTCTAAATAAGAAAAATCTCATATTCAACCAAAAAGATCAATTCAATAAAATAAAGGAATATTAAACCAGATATTTGAATTTTCAACTCAAGAAAATAAATTTTGAATCAAACATGTACGAGTCAAATTTTCGGTTAAAACAATTAATTCTCATCTAGAAAACATTGTTGTCAACAAAATAATTAAATGTTGAACAAAAGAAGGAGGTTTTAACTAAAATGATGAAACATCAACCGAGTAAATAAATTTTTAACAAAGTAGTTCCACTTCCAACTAAGTCGTTGAATTTTCTACTGAAAAAGATGATTCCCCAACGAAAAACGTGATATATTATGTTTCATCCAAAAAAAAAAGGATTTTAATTTTATACCAAAAATAGTTGAATTCAATGAAAAAATATGATTTTTCAACAAAGTACATAAATTTTCAACAAAATCTTTGAATTTTTAAAGGAATTTCCAACCAAAAGGATGAATTAGTCACCAAGAAAATTAAATATTCTCCCACAAAATTCGAGTTTTTAATAAAATACAGGAATTTTGAAACAGATATTTGAAGTTTCAACTTAAGAAGATAAATTTTGAACCAAACATTTTTAAGTTAAATTTTCTGTTAAAACAATTAATTCTCATCTAGAAAACATGATTGTCAACAAAAGAATTGAATTTTAAAGAGAAAAGATTAAACTTCAACTATAAATAGTTGCATTTCCAACGAAATAATTGAAGTTTTTGGAAGACAGTTTAATTCTTAATAAAATCGGTGAATTTTGAAATTCAAAAGGACGAATTTTCTGTCGAAATAGGCGAATGTTCAACAAAACAATTGAATTTGCAACCAAAATTAGCTGAATTTTCAACACAAAAATTGGAATGTTCGACAAAAAGACGAATTCTTAACGAAAAATTAAATAATTGGTATTTCAACAACAACAACAAAAAAACGAAATTTTAACAAAATAGTTAAATTTTCAACCAAAGACTTCAATTAAACAAAAATTCAACAAAATTGTTAAATTTTTAACCAAATAGTTTAACTTTTAACCTGCAAACATGAATTCTTAACCAAAATGACGAATTTTCAACAAAGAAAATTAATTTTCTACCAAAAAATTACAAATTTTCAACAAAATAAACCAATTTTCAAACATATAATAACATAGATTTTTAACCGAATAGTTGAATTTTCTACTAAAGACGATAAATTTCCATCCAAAAATGGAATAGTTAAATTTCCAGTTAAAAAAATTAATTTTCGTAGAAAAAAAAAGGATTTTCAACAAAATAGTTCAGTCTTCAACCAATATAATAATTTTGAAGAGAAGTAGTTTAATTTTCAATCAAGTAGTTGAATTTTCAATCAGAAAGATTTTTAATTTCTACCAAAAAAGATAAATTTACTGAAAAAAATATTAATTTTAATGCAAAAAAAAATTATTTTTGACAGAATAGTTCAATTTTCAACAAATAAAATGAGTTTTTAACTAAGTAGTTCTACGTTCAACCAAAAGGTTGAATTTTAAACCAAAAAAGGTGAATTTTTAATGAAAAATTTAATAGTTGAGTTTTCGACTAAAAACGATCAATTTTCAACCTAAAATCGAATAGTTGAATTTTCAATTCAAAAAATTAATTTTCATACATTTTTTCAACAAACTAGTTCAATTTTCAGCCAATAAGATGATTTTTTATTTAATTTTTTTTAGTTTCCAACCAAGTAACTGAATTTTTAATAGAGAGAATGAATTTTCTAATAAAAAAGAGATGTATTTACAAAAAAAAACGAATTATCAATAAAATAGTTCAATTTTTAACCTTCAACCAAATAGTTTAACTTTTAACCTACAAAGATGAATTCTTAACCGAAACGACGAATTTTAAACAAAGAAAATTAATTTTCTACCAAAAAAAAGACAAATTTTCAAAAAATATACCAATTTACAGACGAATCATTTAATTTTGAACTGAAAATGATTAATTTAAGTAAAATAGATTTGAACTAAATAGCTGAATTTTGAACCGAAGACAGGAATTTTCAACTAAAAAATGATGAGTGTGCCATTCTGCAACCAAAGAATGAATATTTCATAAAGTAGGTCAACTTTTAACAAACAAAAAACAAATTTTCTACAAAACATTTGAATTTTTAACCCGAAATTATTAATTTTCTACCAAAGAAACGAATTTGCTAATCAAAAAGACGAATTTTCAACAAATAAAGATTTTTCAGCCAAGACAGGAAAAAAATTCAAAGAAATTGTTGGACAATCAAGCCAAAAGACAGAATTTTCAACCTGAAAATATTAATTTTCAACAAAAAAGTTCATTTTTAACCAAAAAATTGCAGTTTCAATCAAAAATAGAGAACATTTCCACCAACAGGGTTAGTTTTCTATCAATAAAGACCAATTTCTGACTTAAAAATAGATTAAATTTAACAAATTAATTTTAAATGAAAAAAAGAATTTTGAGCAAAATATTTAAATTTTCAATCAAAGAGATCAACCCTCAAACAAATAAATTTTTAACAAAGTGGTTCAAGTTTTACTTAAGCGATTGAATTTTCAATTTAAAAAATATCAATTTTCAGCCAAAAATAGTTACATTTTTAGTTTAAAAATTATTTTCCAACAAAAAAAGGCATTTTCAACCAAAAAGATGAATTTTCTACCAAAAAATATGAATCCTCAACGAATAATGTAACAGTAGATATTTCAAATAAAAAGTATGACTTTTTAATAAAAATTGATGAATTTGCAACCAAATAATAAAATTATTGACTACAATTACAGTCGTCAGGATGAAGCAACTGTAAGAGAAGAAATAAAAATACAAGGCAAATAAATTACTAACTAAAGTAATTACTAGTCCCAAACATCAGCAGAGAAAAAGTTTAAAACACTATTTTTTCCTTAAAAGAACAAAAATTCGAGAACCACGAGCAATATTCAAGGACTTTTCCAGGTTTCTTCCAGGTAAAAACAAATTTAAGGACTTTTCCAGGTTTCTTTCAGGTAAAAACAAATTTAAGGACTTTTCCAGGTTTTCAAGGATTTCCAGGACACCAGACACCCTGAACAATGATCATCTTTCTTTATTTTTGGAAACTGATGCAGTTAAATGCTGTTGATTTTTTTCCTATCTAGTCGGGTGGTTTCCCCTATATTTATTTAAACAATAAATGCTTTAAAAACTATCTTCAATGCTCTATGAATGCTCTATTCGAGGTTAAATGATGAGCATATTCTCGAGCAACCCCTCTAAATATAATAAATTTCGATGAAGCTCACCCGCAAGTTTGTTCTCGTTGAAACTGCTGCTTCCATCTTGTATGTACTCTGCAGAGACATGAACTTTGGGAAGTTCGACACTCGCTTCGGACGGCAAATTTGCTTCCGTCACTTGCAATTTAGTTGTAAAGCTCAAACTGTGTTGGGGCAAATCGATCGTAAACTTGGCCTTGCTGCCAGTTATGCCAGAACTGGTCACCTGGTCCATTTTGTACTGGGCTTGTAAGGACGGAAGCAGGGCTGCGGTGATGCTCAGGCTCTGCAGAATAACGTGAAATTGCATCACGATCGGTTCTAGCAAACTGGAAACGGGCTGAGGTTTTTCAACGTCTATCGTAGGAGCTGGAGGATACTGATGAGGACTTGCTGGCGGGCCTTCATTCTCTTCTTGCTGCTGTCCTCGAGATAATCGCGACGATGCTCTTGTAACTCGAAGTTCCTAAAAACAGAGTCGTCAGAATTGATATATATTTAATAAACTCAGAAGCGGCGGAACATTTTTTTTTATAAGTGGGGCAGGGGCATAGACTTGTTACAAAAAAACAATATTTTTATAACAAATGTGACATTTAAAAAAAAATTCAATGATTTCTGCCATTAGAGAATTTATTTTTAAAAATTGGATACTTTCAATGTAAATTTAAAACTACTCTCTTCAGTAGAGCAAAGTGAAAATACTAAAGTTAGTCGAATCGTTTGAGTTACAATTTGTGGGTCGACATCCAAAATAAGTGAAGAAAGAAATTTTTTAATCAGTAAATATCTTCAGTTGTCTTCTGAAATTTACAATTAAAAATTGTAATAATTCGAGAGAAAAAATTTGCCTTATTTAAATTTTTTTTTAAATTAACTAAAACATGTTTTTTGGATCAATTCGAACCTGAAATGTCCTCAGCTTGAACCAAAGAAACATGTTATTATTTTTTATTCATGAGAAACATTTTTTTCATGGTGTTTATAACGTTCCAAAATCGCAAAAAAAATAGGAAATCCCAAAAATCCTAACTCACGACAAAATTTTTTTCCGAAAAACCGAAATAAAAATAAGATAAGTTTTGAACAAAATAGTTCAATTGTTTAAATAAGAACATCGGTTTTTATCAAAAAATGGAATAGTTACATTTTCGTTTCGAAAAATTAATTTTCAACTGAACAAACTGAATTTTCGCCCAAATTGTTGAATTTTTAATTGAAAAATGACAAAAGGACGAATTTTTTACAAATTACATACATTTTTAACCGAATATTTGAATTTTCAAAATAAAAAAGATCAATTTTGAACCAAAAATGGAAATGCTACATTTTAATGTGAAAAAACTAATTCTCAAATGAAAAAAACAATTTTCTACCAAATTATTGAATTTTTGAACAAAAAAAAAAAAGAACTTTCTACAATACATTCGAATTTTTAACTCAAAAATATAAGCTTTCAATACAAAAAATAATTTTCAATCAAAAATTGCAATTTTCAGTTTAAGGAAATAAATTGTTAACAAAGTAGTTTGATTTTCAAACAAAAAGACAGCTTTTCGACAAAATAAATATAGTTTCAACCCAATAGTTGAATAAATAAGTAAATAATAAATAGACAATAAATAGTAACTAATAAATAATAATAAATAATGAATACAGGTATAAAATTCATATTGCCAAAGATTTCAGTGATTTCGCAAAGATTAAAAAAATTTCGTAAAGATTTCAGGTAGATTTCAAAGATTCCACAAAAATTTGAATAAATTCCCAAAGATTTTGCTAAAATTTGAAGGCTTCGCTAAAATTTCCGATAGATTTAAAAGATTATATAAAGATTTTAGTGATTTTTCAAAAATTTCATAAAGATATCAAATATTTAGCACAGATTTTGGATAGATTTATAAGATTTAAAAGACTTCAATAATTTTTCAAATATTTCACAAATTTTTAAAAGATTACCAAACATTTCGAAAGTATTTTGGATATTTTGCAATGATTTCCAAAGAATTCAGAAAGATTTAACAAATATTTTTATGATTTTCCAAAGATTTCACAAAGATTTCAAATATGTCGCAAAGATTTCAAATAGATAACAAAGATTGTACAAAGATTTCAATGATTTCACAAAGATTTTCAAGATTTCTGATAGATTTAAAAGATTTCACAAAGACTTCAATGATTTCAATATTTTCAAAAATATTTTAAAAAGATTTCAGAA
Organism: Andricus quercusramuli; assembly: GCA_932178445.1. Classification (NCBI taxonomy): domain Eukaryota; kingdom Metazoa; phylum Arthropoda; class Insecta; order Hymenoptera; family Cynipidae; genus Andricus; species Andricus quercusramuli. Next base: position 33,039 of record CAKNXH010058604.1, on the reverse strand, counting down.
ATATTTTACAAAGATTTTAATGATTTTCCAACGGTTTCAAAGATTTCACAAAGAATTCACATACTTCGCAAAGATTTCAGATAGATAACAAAGATTTCAATAATTTCCCAAGGATTTCATAAAGATTTTGACGATGCCTCAAAGATTTTGTATAGATTAAAAAGATTTCAGAAAGACTTCAAGGAATTCAATAATTTCACAAACATTACTAAATATTTTCAAAATATTTTGAAATATTTTGAAATGATTTCCAAAGATATCAGAAAGATTTCACAAAGATTTCAATGATTTTCTGAGGATTTCAAAGAGTTCAAACATTTCGCAAAAATTTCGGATAGATTAAAAAGATTTCAAAACGTTTTCAAATATTTCACAAAAATTGTAGATAGATTTTGAAGGGTGCACAAAAAAATTTCAATGATTTCCCAAGGATTTCACAAAGATTTTAATAGTTTCACAAATACATATCATCAAATATTTCAAATATTTCCAAAGATTTCAAAAATATTTCAATGGTTTCCCAAAGATTTCACAAAGATTACAAATACTTCACAAAGATTTAAGATAGGTTTCAAAGATTGCACAAAGATTACAATGATTTTCCAAAGATTTCAATTAATTCATAAATATAACCAAATATTTCAAAAATATTTCCAAATACTTCAGAAAGATGACAATAATTTCCTATCGATTTCAAAGACTGTACAAAGATTTTTAATATTTCGCCAAGATTTCGAGTAGATTAAAAAGATTTCACAAATACTTCAATTATTTTACAATGATTTCAGTATATTTTTGAAAGAATTCAAACGATGTTATGAATTTAATCATTCACTGTATAGTTGAAAATTTAACTATTTTGGTGAAAAAAATAAGAATGGAAATATTTTTTACTTTTTCAACAAAATAATTGAATTTTCAACCAAACAGTGCGATTTTTAACCAAGCCAGAGTTGTATTTTGTTAAACTGTTTGGTTGAAAGTTGAACTACTTTGATTTCATTGATTTTTTTTGTTGAAGATTCGTCTCTTTCGTATCTTTTTTAGTTAAAAATTCAATTGTTAGGTTGAAAAATCAAATTTTACATTCGTTGTCGAGAATACAACAATCTGGTAGAAAATTAAACTACATACTTGGTTGCGAATTGAAATTTTTGGCCAAAAAATCATATTTTTAGGTTGAAAATTCAACTTTTTGTATAGATCATTCGTCTTTCTGAGTTTAAAATTAAAGAATTTTGTTGAAAATTCATGTACGTTGAAAAGTTATCTTTTTTAGCTGAAAATTCGTCTATCTGTTTGAATATTTATGCCTTTTGTTAGAAATTCGTTGTTTTTGTTAAAGAAAATTATTCTTCTTTCTTAAAAATGCATCTTTCTCGATTGAAAATTAATTTTTTTTAATTGAAAATTTAACTATTTCATTTTTCTTTAGAAAATTATATTTTTTGTTGAAATTTCAACTACTCGTCTTTTCTGGTCGAATTCAACTGTTTTTTTTTAAATAAAGCATTTTTTTAAATATCAACTATTATACTTTTTGTTTGAAAATTTAACAGATAAGTAGGAAATTAAATTATTAACTTTTTTGAAAGTTAACTTTTTTCTCAAAAATTCATATTATCGGTTGATAATTCGCTTTTTGGTTTAAAAACAAATTTTTGAAAATTATAATTTAACGATTCCATTTTTGGTTTAAAACTTACGTTATTTAGCTTAAAATTCAACTTTTTGGTTGAAAATTGATCTGGTTGGTTGAGGATTCAATTACTTTTCATTCATTTTTTGGTAGAATATTAATCTTCTTGGTTGAAAGTTCATTTTTGTAGATTAAAATTCAATTATTTTATTGAAAGTTTAATTATTTTGTTGAATTTTTTTTCCTTTGGTCGAGAATAAATTTTTTAAACTGAAAATCAATCTATTCTATTTTTCTCATTTAAAATATTAATTATTACATGCTTCGTTGCGAATTCATCTTTTTGGATTGAAAATTAAATTATTTGGTAGAAAATTAAATTATTTTATTGAATCTGAACTTTTTTTAAATTAAAAATTCATATTTTCGGTGGAAAATTTAACTATTTGATAGAAAATTCATGTATTTTGTTGAGAATTCGTCCTTTTTAGGAATAAACTAAATCTTAAATGTTGAAAATTCGTTTCTTTTATTGAAAATTAATTTTTGAAACTAAAAATTTAACGATTCCATTTTTGGTTGAAAAATTATCTTTTTAGCTGAAAATTCAACTATCTGCTTGAATATTAATGTCTTTTGTTCAAAAATTGTTGTTTTTTTTATAAAAAATTAACCCTCTTGTTGAAAATTCTTCTTTTTATTTTTAAAAATCAACTATTTTCTAGAACGTTCGATTTTATAGGTTGAAACATTCATATTTTTTGGTTGAAAATTTAACAAATAAGTAGGAAACTGACTGAAAATTTATCTCTTTTTGATTGTTGAAAAGAAATTTTTATAACTAAAAATTTAACTGTTCCATTTATGGCTGAAAAGTCATCTTTTATCCTTTTTTAGTTTAAAATTCAACTATTTACTTGAAAATTCATATTTTGGTAGAATATTAATCTTCTTGGTTGAAAATTCATCTTTGTAGATTAAAATTGAACTAATTTGTTGAAAGTTTAATTATTTTGTTGAAAATTCATCCTTTTTGATTGTAAATCCATCTTTTATAGTATAAAAGTCATATTTCTTGGTCAAAAATTAACATTTTTTGTCGTAGATTCAACTATCTTCAAAAAAATTCGTCTTTTTGGGTTAAAAATGTAACTATTTCGTTGTAAGTTAATCTATTTTGTTGAAAATTGACCTCTTTCGCTTGAAAGTTCAACTATTTGTTTTTTTGTTGATGCAACTGTTTGCTTACAAAATTTTGTTTGTTTCTTGAAAATTCATTATTTTGGTTGGAAATTCAACTATTTTGCTGAAATCAACAATCAATAAAGTCGTAGATTAATTAATCCAAGTAAGCAAACCTGCTTATTTAAACAATATATTTTTGTTTATGACTATCTTCTCGTAGAGTAATGCTATAATGTTGCATTTTAGGAATTTGGAAAAAATAGATAAATAAACTCAGGGTGTCCAGCGATTCTTAGGAACGAAATTCAAGGTATTTTCCAGGTTTTCCAGGTCAAGAAGTCAAGTTTTTCCAGGTCTCCTTTTTTTCCATCAAATAATGAAATAACCATTTCTTATCCATGTAAAAAATGAGTCATTTCATTTGTTATTGGCCAATAATAATTCGTCTTTAAAAACCTTGAAATCTTTGCGAATTCGTTGAAATCTCTTGATTTAAAATCTTGAAATTTCTGTGAAATCTTTTGGAATCTTTTCAAATTTTTGTAAGATATTTGAAATCTTTGAAAACTTTAAAATCCTTGAAACCTCTGAAATTTTTTGAAATTTTTATGAAATCTTTGAAATATTTGTGAGTTTTCTTTAATCTTTGTTTGTGAAATCTTTCGTATTCGTTTGAAGTCATCGAAACCTTTGAAATCGTTTAAAATCTTTGAAATGTTTTGAAACCTTAGGAATTCTTGTATTATTTTGATATCTTTATAGAATTTCTATGAAATCTTTCTGAAATATTTTGTATTAATTAAAAATCATAACAATATTTTCAATCTGTGTAAAATATTTTGAAATCTGAAAAATCTAGTTTACTATAACCTTTAAATCCTTTGAAATCTTTTGAAAGTTTTAAAATCTTTCGAAATGTTCGAAATCTTTGTGAATTTTTTGTGCAATTTTTTTAATCTTTATCAAATCTTTTTAAATATTTGTGAAATTTTTCTTACATCTTTGTTTGTGAAACCTTTTTTATTCGTTGAAATCAGTGAATTAATAGTAAAATCTTTTCAATTCTTCGAAATATTTTAAAATCTTAGAAATCTGGTGGACTGTGAACGTTTTCAAATCTGTGAAATCCTTTAAATCTTTGTAAAATGTTCAAAATCCTTTTAAATATTCTAAAATCGTTGAAACATTTTGAAACCTTTTGAAACTGAATTAAAATCGAAATTTTCAACTAATAATTTTTATAATTTGTAAGTTGAATGTCACAACAAAATGTATACTTGTAACATTCTATATTAGCGGAGACAAAATTAAAAACTTATAGAATTATTCACAATATTAGGGTGGCGATTCGGCGGACGATTTCAAATTTCCGGTCATTTCCCAGTCAAATTTTTAAACATTCCTGGTCAACTAAAAGTAACATATTCATATTTTCAAAATAAACGCAAATATTTATTTTAATTTATGATGTTCATTCTAAACCCCCTTTAACACAACAACAGAGAACAGAGAAAAAAATACTTAAAATTCTCACTCAAAAATATTCATTTATTACAAAAAATCGAATAGTTCAACTTTCAGTTGAAATATTAATTTTCAACCAAAAAAACGGGGTTTCAACCAAATAGTTCAACTTTTAACCAGAGTAATGAATTTTAAAATAAAATTATGAATCTTCAACTGGAACAGTTAAATTTTAAACCAGAAAGATGAATTTTCAAGTAAATAATGATGAATTTTGAAACAAGAAGATTAATTTTAAAATAAAAAGATTAATTTTTAACCAAAAAATGCAATTTTTTAACAAAATACATGAATTTTTAACGAAATAATTTACTTTTTAATTAAAGAAGACAAAGAAACGAAAGATATCCAAAGGAAAAAAAAAGTTTTCCATCAAACAGCTCATTTTTCAAACACAGAAATGAATTTTTATTCAAAACGATGAATCTTAAAAAAAAAATCAACAAAAGAGTTTAACTTTCAGCCAAATAATTTTATTTCCAACCTAAAAGATGAATATTTAATAGAAATGATAAATATTTAACTAGAATACTTGAATTGTTAACCGAAAAAAGAATTTTTAAACAGGAAGATTAACTTTCAAATAAAAAGATAATTTTTTAACAAAATACATGAATTTTGAAGGAAATAGTTGAATTTTATGCCAAAAAGATTAATTTTCAAACATAAAGATAAACTTTTTACAAAAATGACGAATTTTCCACAAAGTACATATATTTTCAAATACATAGTTTAATTTTTAAATGCAAATTATCAATTTTCAACCAAATAGTTGAATTTTCACAAAAAAAAAGATAAATTGATTTTTAACACAGTAGTAAAATATTCAACCAGAGAAGAATTTTAAATTAAAATGATGAATCTTCAATTTTTCTAAATTGACAAAAATGATTAAAATAATGAAAACTTGAATTTTTCTACAATCAGAAGTAAACTCCCGTTTTTTTTTTAAATTAAATTCACGGTCATTTCCTGGTCTTTTTCGGTCAAGTCGCCACCCTAAATATTAAAGTCTGTTCATTGCAATATATAAAATAATTGGTGAAGTCTATAAAAAATGCCTAGAAATCTCTCTATTTATTGTGTAATAAGTAAAAGATAAATAAAAAACTTTTTAGTAGCAAGGTTTCTTCTGAAAGAGATGTTTCTTTTATAATAGACTAAAAGATTTAAATTACTTTTCGCATTTCAATAAAAAAAACTGTTTAAAAAAAAAATTAATTGAAGGTTCTCGTGAAAAATTCAAGGAGATTTCCAGGTTTTCAAGGTTCAACAAAAATTCAAGGTGAATTCCAGGTTTTCAAGGTTTTTAAGGTCGCTAGACACCCTGAAACTATAAGTGAATTACCTGAAGGGTTGAAGAGAGTTGTTTGCTTCCCCTGGTCATCATTCCATGGAGAGCAACCGGATGTTGCGGAATGTCAATGTTGACAGCACCTACAGTCAGTAAGCCGCTGTTTTTATCCTTCTGTTTTCTAGTAACACTCGAGTACAAAGCTTGGGACTTTCCCACTGTTACTTTGACTACCGTTTGCTGATTGGGTGCTACGCCTTCCAGCAAAACTATCATTGTCCGGCCGACCTGTCCTGTCAAACTGCACTCGAGACTCGCTGGCCGGGATTTTTTCCGGCAAGTTAAACTGGCATGGAGGCTCGTTATCTCTGCTTCCAGCTTCAAGCCACTCAAAGTGGCTAATAGTCTAGTCCTATGAATCCTAGCTACTCCGAAGATAATCAGTCTTGTTCTTTCACCAGTCACCAAATCTAAACAGAACATTTTAATTGGCTGTATGAATAATTGGTGGCTTTCAAAACAGAAGCGGTGGAGCCTTTTTTTATTAGCTGGGGGCAGGGGTATCGACTTATAATATTAAATGGCACAATTTCTACTTAGTATAATAATATTATACTATGTGAAAGTTTTACATAACTCGTAAACAAACAATAACTAGTAATTAACAAACTAATTAACTAATTAATTAACTAATTAACAAACAATAAATAGTAAATAATGGATAATAAACGCAGGTATAAAATTCATATTGACAAAGATTTCAATGATTTTCCAAAAATTTCACAGATTTCACCAATATTATCAAATATTTCACAAAGATTTCCAAAGATTTCACAAAGATTTCACAAAGATTACAACATTTTCGTGAAGATTTCAGATTGATTTCAATAATTTCCCAAAGATTTCAGAACAAATATTACCAAATATTTCAAAAATAATTTAAATATTTCGCAAAGATTTGTAAAGATATCAGAAATATTTCATAAAGATTTCTATAATTTTCCAAAGACTTCAGAAATGTCACAAAGATTTAAAAAAGATTTCAAATATTTTGAAAAGATTTCCAAAGATACCAGAAAGATTTCACAAAGATTTCAAACATTTCGGATAAAAATTTCAGATAGATTTCAAAGAGTGCACAAAGATTCTAAAGATTCCGGATAGATTTCACAAAGATTTCAATAATTTTACAAATATTATCAGATATTTCCAAAATATTTCAAAGATTTCCAAAGATTTCAGAAAGATTTTACAAACATTTCACCAAGATTTCAAACATTTTAGAAATATTATCAAATATTTCAGAAATATTTCAAATATTTCAGAAATATTTCAAATATTTCAGAAATATTTCAAATATTTCGCAAAGATTTCCAAAGATTTCAGAAATATTTCACAAAGACTTCAATGATTTCAATAATTTCACAGATATTACCAAATACTTCAAAAATATTCTGAAAAGATTTCTAAAGATATCATAAAGATTTCACAAAGATTTCAATGATTTTCTACGAATTCCTAAGAATTCAAATATTTCGCAAAGATTTCGGATAGACTTTAAAGATTTCAATTATTTCACAAAAATTGTAGATAGATTTCAAAGAGTGCACAAAGATTTGTAAGATTTCGGATAGATTTCACAAAGAGTTCAATAATTTTACAAATATCAGATATTTCAAATATTTCGCAAAGATTTCCAAAGATTTCAGAAAGATTTTATAAAGATTTCCAAAGATTTCAGAAACATTTCACAAAGACTTCAATGATTTCAATAATTTTACAGACATTACCAAATATTAAAAAAATATTTTGAAAATATTTCCAAAGATATCCTAAATAATTCATAAAGATTTCAATGATTTTCTAAGAATTTCTAAGATTTCGAATGTTTCGCAAAGATTTCGGATAGACTTCAAAGATATCACAAAGATTTCTATTATTGCACAAAAACTTTGGATAGATTTCAAAGAGAGCACAAAGATTATTCTATTTTTAATCGAAAATTAATCTTTTTCAGTTAATTTTCAACAAAAAGATTAATTTTCGATTAAAAATAGAAAAATGTATCTTCCTTAGTTGAAAATTTAACTAATTGGTTGAAATTCACTTATTTTGTCGAAAATTCTACTTTTTCGATAGAAAATTAATCTTCTCCGTTGAAAATTAATGTTTTTGCTTAAAAGCTAAAAACTTGCTTGTTGGGGGTTAAAAACTAATGTTTTTGGTTAAAAGTTCATCTTTTTTCTTTAAAAATTTAACTATTTTGTTGACAAATCTTTTTTTTTTTTTGTTATAAAAAAATTAAATTACTAAACTGAAAGTATACCTCTATTTCATTTTTGGTCGAAAATGAAGCTTTTTTAGTTGAAAATTCAACTACTGCATTGAAAATTCATGCATTTTGTTGAAAATTAGTCTTTTACGATAAAGAAATAAATTTTTTAGTTGAAAACTCAACTACATACTTGGTTAAAAGTTCATATGTTTAGTTGAAAATTCAAGAAGTTTGCTAAAAACCCTGTTGGAAATTTTTTTACCAAAAAATACAGAAAAATAAAACTATTTTCAAAGGAATCTACAAAATAAATACAAATGAATTAAATAATTAAAAATTTTTTCAGGAATCTAATAATGATTTTATTATCTTGAAACTCGAACTTTCCCAATTTTTGTTGGAAAATCTTGCAAAAGTTTTTCTTAGAATTTCGATACAAATTTTGTAAACTGTTTGAAATCTTTTCAAAACTTCCAAATATATTTTATACTTACTCGATCGTGTCCCAAATCACTATATATTTAATTGTAATTTATTATTCGAAATTTTTTTTAAATATTATCTTGAAATTGATTTTCCAAAATGAAAAATCATTTTAAATTTTCCCAGAAAAGTTAAGAATTTTTTTTTATTTTCTCGAAAACTCTAAAGACCAATATAAAGCTTCAAAATTTTATTTTGAAATCTAGAATAATCTGAATTTACTTTTTATTTTTCGAAATCTTTTTCAGTTTTGAATTAATTTCGGATCTTTTCAAAACTAAGCTCAAAACTGGTAAATATCTCTTAAACTAACCCAAATTTTTTCCAAATTGATAATTGTTCAATTGTTATTTATGCATCAAAATTCAATAATTTCACTTACATATTAAAAATTTGTTAATTGAATTGTAAGAGTCTAAAATTTAAAAAATATATATGTAGAACAATTTTGCGGAAATTGGATCATTTAAAAATTCAAAGGAATTGAAGCTGTGTAATTTTTAATTGAAAGCGTTCAAAAGTAAATAATAGTACATTTTAAATTTTAAATTTGAATAATTTTAAATTTCAAGCGATAATTATTTGACAATTTTAAATCGAAACCTAAATTAAGTCTTTCGAAATCAAAGTTTCTGAAATTTTAAATGGTTATCATATAAGAAAATTATAATTTAATATTAAAGCTGATTAGACCAATTTTTCTAAAAATTGAAAAATGAATAGAATTATTCTAAAAAGAAACTTTCAAAATAAATATTAATTTTTAATTGATCTCTTAAGCCCTTTAAAATTGTAATTATTTGAAGGAAATTTAAATCACTTAACAATTATTAATTTTTTAACTGTTAATTATACTTTCAAACATTCAACCAATTCAATTTTAATTGCGAAATTAAAACTTATGAAAGGGAAAAATTAAAAATTTAGCGTTCAACATAAAAATTCAGAACCCTAAAATTGCAGCTATTTAAAATTATCGAAATTATTTAATTAGGTATTAATTTCAGTTAGTTTGATTTTTATCTATTTTGATTTTAAACACAATTTTTAATTTTTAAATTTCATATCGTATTATTTTTAACACTTCTTTTAGAATTATCATTCATTCTTGAAATTTATCAATCACATATTTTTTAATTTTAAATGATTTATCTCCTTAAATCTTCAAATCAAAATCAGACATTTTTCAACTTTTCTCAATTTTAAATAACTTTACATTTACATCCAAAATTATTATATTCGAAAAACTATTTCGTGGAAAATGTACTTTTTGTTTAAAATTCATAATTTGGTGTTAAAAAATGTTTTAGTACAAATTTCATCTTTCTTGGATGAAAATTCAACTATTTGGTAGATAATTCAACAATTTCGTTGAAAATTCATCTCTTTTGGTGGAAAAAATTTGTCTTTTTTGACGAAAAATACAATTTCGTTCGCAGAAACTTATGTTTTGTTAAAAAACTCTAATTATTTTTAAAAATGTTTCGAAGGTTTAGATGTTTATGCAGGATTCTAAAAAAAATAAGGAAAAATTTGAATCTTAATCAAATATTTTTATGGTTTAGAAGTTATGAAAAGATTTCAGAATAGTTTAAAACTTTTAAAGATTGCAAAAGAAATTGATTGTACTTTCTTGATGATTTAAAAAAAGAAGCTTTTTAGGAATTTTCAAAGTTTCTAGAGAATAAAAATTTTTTTTTAAGATTCCTAGGAAAATGTTTAACAATTTTTATTTTCAAAAATAAGTTTTCAGAGAGAAAAAATTAGATATTTAACTTTGTAAATTTTAACTACAATTGATAATCTTCTAACCAGGGTGTCCAGCGATTCGTAGCAAGAAAATTCAAGGTCTTTCCCAGGTTTTCCAGGTCAAGAAATCAAGTTTTTCCAGGTCTACATTTTTACATGGAATAATGAAATAACTGTCGTTTATACCTGCAAAAAATGAGCCATTTCATTTTTTATTGGTCAACAGTTTCCAAAGAAAGCTTTTAAAATCTTTGTGAATTCGTTGAAATCTGTTAAAGTATTTAAAATCTTTGTAAAATCTCTGAAAATCTTTTGGATTGTTAAAAAATGGTTGTAAAATCTTTGAAAACTTTGCGAAATTTTTTGAAATCATTATGTAATCTATGAAATATTTGGGAAATTATTCATTGTTTGTGAAATTATTCTTTGTTTGTGAAATCTTTTGGAATCTTTTTTAATCGTTTGAAATAATTGAAATATTTTTAAATATTTGTGAAATCTTTTAAAATCTTTGTGAAATCTTCTACAAAATTTGGAAACAGTTTAAAATCTTTTTAATGTTTTGAAATCTTTGAAATTCTTGAAATCTTTTGAAATCCTTATGAATTCTTTGAAATATTTGTAAAATCTTTCTGAAATCTTTTGCATTCATTTAAAATCATTGAAATATCTAAAACCTTTGTGAAATCTATTGAAATCTTCAGAAAAATGTCGAAATCATTTAAAATCTTGAAATGTTTAATTCTTATTAAATCTTTGAAATATTTGTGAAATCTTTTGAAATATTCTAAGAAATTTGAAATCTGGTGTACTGTACCCTTTTTGAAATCTTTGAAATTCCTGTATTTTATAAAATCTTGAATACATTTTTTATGAAATCTTTGAAACATTTGTGAAATCTTTATATTCAGTTAAAATCATTTGAAATATTAAAAATCTTTGTGAAATCTTAAAAAATCTTCTAAAAAATGTTAAAATCCTTTAAAATCTCTGAAATCTATATCAAATTTTTGAAATATTTTGAAATATTCTAAAAAAATTTGAAATCGTTTAAAATCTTTGACATTTTTTTAAATCTTCGAAATCTGGTGTACTGTATGTACCCTTTTTGAAATCTTTGAAATTCTTGTATATTTTAAAAATCTTTCATAAATTTTGTATAAAATCTTTTAAATATTTGTGAAATCTTTTGTATTCGTTTGAAATCATGGGAACATTCAAAACTCTTGTGAAATATTTTCAAATCATCTGAAAAATCTTGAAATCCTTTAAAATATTTGAAATACTTGAAATCTGTTGAAATCATTATGAATTCTTTGTAAAATCTTTCTGCAATCTTTCGTATTAGTTTGAAATCATTGAAGTATTTATAATCTTTGTGAAATTTGTTAAAATCTTCTAAAAAAATTGAAATCGTTTGAAATCTACGAAATTTTTTTAAATCTTCGAATTATTGTGTTCTTTAAAATCTTCATCACATTTTTTATTAAATTTTTGAAATATTTTTGAAATTTTTCTGAAATCTTTTGTATTAATTTGAAATCATTAAAATATTTGAAATCTTTGTGAAATCTTTTTAAAAAGTTTGAACTCGTTTTAAATCTTTGAAATGTTTTGAAACCTTAGAAATCTGGTAGACTATACCCTTTTTAAAATCGTTACAATCTTTGTAAAATGTTTGGAAATATTCGTGAAATCTTTCTCAAATTTTTGTTTGTGAAACCTTTCGTATTCGTCGAAATCATTGAATTATTTCAAATCATTATATCTTGATAAATAAAATTTTTTTTCAGTAGCAATATTTCTTCTAAACGATATTTTTCTTTCATAATAGGCTAAAAGATTTAAATTACTCTTCAGATTTCAATAAAATAACTGTTTTAAAAGCAAAAAAATTCAAATTCAAGGTTCTCGTGAAAAATTAAAGGCGGTTTCCAGGCTTTCAAGGTTTCCAAAAAAATCAAGGAGAATTCCAGGTTTTCAAGGTTTTTCAAGGTCGCTAGACACCCTGTCTAATACTTATTTAAAAAGTTCAACTTACTTTAAAATGTTTCATCTTCAAATTTATTTAAAGAGTTTTTATTTTAAATAGTCAGCACTTGAAACGTGTACCTTATTTATTCATAAATAATGTATTTAAGTGCTAGAATTGCTTTAATAATTATTAAATAATGGTTAAAATCTCAAATATCGCATATTTAACGAGAAAAGGGGAAAAAGGGGAAGTTTTTTCAGAATAGGGGGAAAAGGGGGAAACTAAGGAAAAAAGGGGAAGACTGTGCACCCTGCATTTAGATTGTAGCTTCGTGATTTTCACAGTGATAAAATAAACAGTCTTTTGTTAAAAAGGTCATCTTTTCTCGTTCAGCAGAGAAAGTTTTAAAAACTATTTTTTCTTTAAGCGAACAAAAATTTCAGAACCATGAGCAAAATTCAAGGACTTTTTTTAGGTTTTTCCAGGTAAAAACGAATTCAAGGAGTTTTCCAGGTTTTCAAGGATTTCCAGCACACTAGACACCCTGGTTAAAGATTAATTCTGCATTTTTAGGAGTTGTTTTCCCCTCGCGAGTTTATTAAAATTCTTGAAAAATTAATCGCAGCTTCCAAACAAGGAAAAAATCGACAAAATATTCAAAAATAGGGATTAAAGGGGATTTTTATAAAAATAGGGGAAAATAGGGTTGAAAATACTTACTGAGCTCTCTTGGAGGAGGTACAGGGGTGGAACTAGTTTCGCCATTGATGCCTTTTTCTATATCCGTGTCTTTCGTCTCGTTCAGAGCTTCATACTTCTTGCCACCTTTATAATTGCTTTCGGACGTATCTGCCGGCACCGAAAATCGGTGAGCGACCGTTTTCGTTTCTGGTTTCGTTGCGTACAAGTCCAGGAGGTAGTAAATCGTTTTCCAGCAGCGTGGCGCCAATTTCGACGAATCCTTACATTTCTCCGACAAAATGCTGAATTTATCCAACCCGGAACCACTCGGACTTGCCCCGAAATTCGGAGTGATGACACCCTCACTCAAATTGATGTAGCCTTTCACACTTTTTCCAGTGCTCCGCAATTTTTGGGCGAAACTCTGTGGACGGGATCTGATACTCGCGGAAGGAGAAATTACTTTCTGGGTTGGATCGAAATTACTGCGTAGAAGAGGCTCGTTTGATTTTTTACCACCCGTCAGAAGCTGCTCCTGGAGGTCCGATGCTGGAAAAAAATTTAAAATTTTAATATATTTTTAACTATATATTAACTATATTAACTATATTTTAATTATATATTTAAGTTTTTTCCGGGTATCATTTTTCACAGCATGTAGCCATTCAAATATTTCGGATATTTTAAAACAATCGACTCGAAATATGTATAAAGTTTCGCGAATCTATTATAAATCATGCTTTTTTCAGTTTTTTCAGAACGAATAATTAAATAATTAAATAATACTAAAAACCTAATTAATCACTTCTTGAATTTTTCTCTTAAAGTCCATGAATTTGAATAATAATTCAAACAAATTTTTATTTTATATACTTATACTTAAAATGCAGTGCATATTTTGGTAAAATTAATGTAGGAACTATAGATAATTCAATTTGAACCATTTAAATTCCTAACTTTTCCAGTAAAAATAGTTGAATTCTCAAACCAAAAAGATTAATTTTTTACCAAAAATAGGATCTTTCAAAACAATACATTAATTCTCAATTAAAAAATTGAATTTTTAACTGAAAAAGATCAATTTTCAAACAAATAGCTGAATTTTGAACAAAAAAA
>CAKNXH010058603.1:32260-45500 GCA_932178445.1 Andricus quercusramuli | reverse complement strand
CATTTTTTGAACATTCATTTTGTTGTTGTTGAAAAGTTAATTATTCTTTTAATTAATTAATTTAATTTAATTTAAGTTAATTATTGATTTTTCTGGTTCGAATGTGGCATCGAGAGATCTGGAAAGGGGGCACGATGACATCGAGACTGTGAAATTTGGGCCTAAGGAGAACTGTAATTGGGGCACGATGACATGAGGGTGAAGGCTAGGAAGGGAGAAAGCTGGAAAGCGAGCATGATGGCAATGGGGTGAAGTTTGGGCCTGAAGAGATCTGGAAAGGGGGTACGATGGCACTGATGGGGTGGAGTTAGGTTCCGGGGCAAGCTGGAAAGGGGACACGATGGCAATGAGGGGTTAAGTTTCAGCCTCAGGAGAACTGGGAAGGAGGAATGATGACACTGAGGGGGTGTAATGTGGGCATCGGGAGATCTGGAAAGGGAGCAAAATGACTTGGAGAAGGTGCAGTGTTTGACATAGGGAGAGCTGGAAAGGGAGTGCGATGACAATGGGGGTGACGTTTGGGCCTGAAGAGATCTGGAAAGGGGGTACGATGACACTGATCGGGTGAGGTGTGTGCATGAGGTGAGCTGGAATGTTAAAATGATGACACTGAGGGGGTGAAGTTTGATTTCGGAGGGAGCTGGAAGGGGGGCACAGTAGTAATGAGGGATGAAGCTTTAGCCTCAGGAGACCTGGGAAGGGGGAATGATGACACTGCGGGGGTGTAATGTGGGCATCGAGAGATCTGGAAAGGGAACAAAATCACTTGGAGAGGGTGCAGTGTTTGACATGGGGAGAGCTGGAAAGGGAGTGCGATGACAATGGGGGTGAGTTTTGGGCCTGAAGAGATCTGGAAAGTAGGCGTGATTACATTAAGGGGGTGAAGTTTGAACACGGAGATAGCTGGAAAGTGAGCATAATAAGGAAAGAAATTTAGGAATGGGAAAAATGGGAATGGGGCACGATGTCACTCAAGAGGTGAAGTTTGGGCCTGAGGAGAGCTTGAAAGGGGGCACGATGAGCTGAAGTTTGGGTCTGAGGCAAACTGGAAAGGGGGAACGATGGCACAGAGAGGGTGAAGTGTTTGGCATGGGTTGAGCTGGAAAGGGAGCATGGTGGCAATGAGGCTGAAGTTTGGGCCCGAAGAGATCTGGAAAGAGGGCACGATGACACTGAGGGCGTTAATTGCGTGCATGGGGTAAGCTGGAAAGGCCAAATGATGACACTGAGGGCATGAAGTTTGATTCTGTAGGAAGCTGGAAAGGGGCCACGATGACAATGAGGGGGTGAAGTTTGGACCCGGAGAGAGCTGGAAAGGGGGCACAGTGATAATGAGGAGTGAAATTTAGGAATGGGGATAACTGGAAATGGGGCACTCTATCATTCAAGGGGTGAAGTATGGACCTGAGGGAAGCTGGAAAAGGGGCATAATGACTGATGATTACAATTCATGAAAATACTTTCTGATCTCCTAAAATCCTTTGATATCTTTGAAAATATTTTGAAATTGATTGAAATCTTCTAATAATCCGGCATAATTCAGAGTAATCCACCTGTAATCCAAGGTATTCTACTTATTTTCCAGGTAATTTGAAGTAATTTAGGTAATTTAAATTCCAAATAGTTTTTTTTTTACAAATTAATTTTTATAACTGAAAATTTAGCTATTCCATATTTGGTTACAAATGTATTTTTTTTGCTTCAAAATTCATGTCTTTTGTTGAAAATCCGCCTTTCTTGGTAGAAAATAATCATTTTTGATGAAAATTCATGCTTTTGGTGGAAAGTTCAACTATTTAGTGAAAATTAATCTACTTTGTAGAAAATTCTGGAATTTTGTTAAGAAGTAATTTTTTGGTTGAAAATTCGTCTTTTACGGTTGAAAATTAATTTCTTCAACAAAAATTTAACTATTCGATTTCAGTTTCTTTCAGGTTAAAATTAAATATTTAACTAAAAATGTACCTGTTCCATTTTTTGTTGTTGTAAAATGTGATTTAATAGTTGAAATTTGATCAATTTTATTGAAAATGCGTGTATTCTGCTGACATTTTTTTCTTTTTCGACTGCAAATTCATCTTCTTGTTTGAAAATAAAAATATTTGGTTGAAAATCCTTGTTTTTTGGTTTAAAATTTATTTCTCGACAAGAAATTAAACTATTTCATATAAATATTTATCATTTTAGTTTCAAATTTATTTCTTTGCTTGAAAATTTAACTATTTTGTTGAAGATTTCTTTTTTTTTGGGAATACGCTAATGGAAAATATAACCCTATTCCATTTTTTTAAAACTTGATCCTCTTTTTTAAATTCAATTATTCAGCTGAAAATTTATTTTTTGTTGTAGTTAAAAATTCAACAATTTCGTTTAAAATTCATGTATTCTGTTGAAAATTCGTCCTCTTGTTTGAAAAGTGAACTATTTTGGAGAAAAATTTAAGTAGTTTGCTCAAATTCTTTTTTTTTTCATTTTTAGTTAAAAATTCACGTTTTTATTTGAAAATTGTTTTTTTTCCTGTTGAAAAAAAGCTCTGTTGAAAATTCATTTTTTGGTTGATGATGCACAATTTTAGTTAAAAATTAATTTCTTTGCTTGAAAAGTAAATTATTTTGTTTGAAAAATCGTTGTTTTTTGTTTTTTATTTGAAATTAAAACCTGTTTTGGTTGAGTTACCAACCATCAAATCGATGAGAATTTATCTGTTTAGCTTAAAAATTAATTTGCGTTGTAGAAAATTTCACAATTTTGTTGAAAAGTAATTTTTTGGCTACAGATTCTCCTTTTGAGTTAAAAATTCATTTCTTTGGTTGAAAATTAAACTATTCGTTTGAAAATTAATCTAATTCGTTGCAAATTTTTTTTTTTTTTTTTGAAAATTCTTCTCTTTTGATTTAAAGTTAATCTAATTTGTAGAAAACTCTATCATTTTGTTGAAAACGTATTTTTTTGGTTGAAGATTTTTCATTTTAGATGAAAATTCATTTTTTTGGTTGCATCATTAACTATTTTGTTGAAAAATCAACTATTCGGTTGAAAAAATCATCAATTTTGTTGACGATTAGTCTTTTTGGTAGAAAATAATATTTTTACTTGAAAATTTCTCTATTTGGTTGAAAAGTGAACTATTTTACTGAAAAATTGATCTATTACGTTGAAGATTCGTTTTTTCGGTGAAAAATTAATCTTTTTGGTTGAAAATTAAACTATTTGGTTGAAAATTCAACTATTGGGTTAAAAGTTCATTTATTTTTCTAAAAATTGAAAAATGTTGTTGAAAAGTAATTTTTTCTAGTTGAAACTTCGCGTGAGTCTATAGTTTAGGTGGTCTAATTTAACATAATTTGATGTAATCTAGAGTAATCCGGAGTAATCTCAGGCAATCCAAACCCGCTGGACCGCATTTTTAAAGTTGTTATCCCCTCTCACGAGATTTAATAAAGATTGCATGTGATTCCAAGAGATTATAAAAGATTGCACAGAAATTCAAGAAAGTGCATGGGTTAGAAAAGAGGTGCATGGGTTAGCGAAGAGGTGCATGTGTTAGCAAAGAGGTGCATGGGTTAGCAAAGAGGTGCATGGGTTTGCAAAGTGTTGCATGGGATTGCAGGAAATCTTACAGAAGCCACTCGAGATTTGATAGAGATTACAAAGGATTGCATGGGATCCCTGTCCCTTCCAGCTCCGATTTCCCAAGTATTTCTCAAAAGGAAGTTGCATCCGGACGTGCTGAACACTCCCGAAGACGTTATCGCAGGTTAACAAATAAGAAGTGAAAAGAAATCATTCCCATGAAAATCGGGCTCGGCCATAACCTCGAGGACGATTCCGTGTGGGGGCCGGGGCCGCAGGTGGGAGCGGACGCGGAGGAGATTGACGGGGCGACAAACGATGACAGGACAGGAGCCTCCTATCCCGGAAGTAGGTGCGTCCGCGCAGTTCCTTCGAAGGCGAGCAGCCGACGTTCCTAATAGTTTAACCCGAGCGATATCGCGTATCGCCATTGTTTCTGATGGTAGCGGGGCGCACACAGTGCCAACTCAAGTGTGCTCGTGGTACCTGTGCACGCAAACAACCTGGACTCACACACACACAGAGGAAGAGTGCTGTGGGAAGAGGACGAGCAGCCACCGAGGCATGTCCGAAGGAAAGGAAGCTCCGCGAACCTCAGTTCCGCTCCTGCCTGCTCCTCGTCGTCGTCTTCCTATCCCCGAGTACGAGTAGTCAGTAGGCTCTTATTTACCGAGTCCAATTCCATTAGTCCAATCTCGGCCAACTAGAACTATAGCTGATACTCATCAACATTTCTTCCAATAACCGTTCGAAAAATGGCTGGGATTCTTTTTTCTCTTCAATGTATCGAAAAAAATATTCCTTACATCGCCCCATCCTACATCCTCCCTATACTATTCTCTTATTTCTTCTTCCCTGAGATGAATATATTAAATGAAACTCCTCTAACTCACCAAAAATTATCTCTTACTTGCTCTGTTACTCCTCCGTCTCACCCAATCCATCCTCCCCTAAAATCTTTACGACGTGACCGGTTTCCTTTACCATTTATTCCTCTACATCCTTTCCACATGTACCATTTTTCCTCTTCTTAGTAACAGATTCTGCACTTTCTCCTTTTCTCAATACATCGCTTCCCTTAACTCCTTTTCCAACTTCCTTTATTATTAATTCCTCTACATCCTCTACATCCTTTCCATACGTACCATTCTTCCTCTTCTCAGTAACAGATTCTGCACTGTCTCCTTTCCTCAATATATCACTTCCCTTTTTCAATCCCAGTGTCGCTACGATCCATCTTCTCTCTATCTTCTCTCCCTGCCTCTTTTGTAAATTGTTCAGTACTCCCACCATTTTTATCATCTTACTCAATTTATTATTTATTAATTCCTCAATCATCCACCTTTGTCTTTCCTCGCCTCTTTTCTCCAATTCTTTATACAGAGTCACAGCTCGTATATGAGTATTTCTATCTTCAAAGAACGTCTTTCTTACCATCTTGTTTATTATTTTACCCTCCCTCTGCTTTCTTCAACCTCCTTTGAAAACTTTTTTTGCCAACAATTTTAGGCTCAACTCGGATGGAATCAGTATTTTCGACCTGCTTTTATGGAATGAAATGGAAGGTTCCAATGTATTTCTGAACTTTCCTTACCTCCTTTTTAGGAGACTCTTTTATTGCATTAGGGTTGAGCTGAACCTTGCGAATATTTCTTTATCTCTTCAATTTATCGAAAAAAATATTCCTTATATTGCCACAAATATTCCATCAAGTCATCCATTCTTCATCTTCTGCCACCACCACTGTATCGTCCACTGCCAGTTGCATTTTTTCCCCAATCTAACTTCTCCCCATCATTTTCTCTTATTCCTTCTTCCCTGAGAGAAAATATATTGAATAAAACCGAGCATGAACAACCTCTTATTCCTCTCTCTCAATAATTCAATATGAATTATTTTCTACTTGGTCTGTTACTTCTTCACTTCTCACCCAATCCATCCTTCCCTAAAATCTTTACCACATGGCCAGCTTCCTTTAGTATTGATTCCTCCACATCCTTTCCATACGTACCATATTTCCTCTTCTTTGTAACAGATTCTGCACTTTCTCCTTTCCTCAATAAATCGCTTCCCTTAACTCCTTTCCCAATATAAATTTCACTACGGTCTATTTTTTCTCTATCTTCTCTCCCTATCCTCTTCCTAAATTATTTAGTTCTCCTTTCTGCATCCTTCCTATACGTTTCATGTTTCCTCTTCTTATCAATAGATTTAGCACTTTTTTTTACAATCGATCCTTTCCTTTACCTCCTTCGCAATCTAAATCATGTTATTGTCTATCTTCTCTCTCTATCTATTTTCTAAATTATTTGGTACTCCTTCTTAATTTATCATCTCAGACCATTTATTATTTTTTAATTCCTGAATAATCTATCTTTCTAATGATTTTCTTTCCTCATCTATTTTCTCCCATTCTTTATATACAGTCATTGATAGTATACGAGTAATTCTATCTTTGAAGAAGTTCCTTCTTCCTTACCATCTTGTTGATTCTTTTACCCTCCCTCTGCTTTCTTCAACCACCTTCAGAAACTTTTTCACTTACTCTCCTCTCTTCCTCACCATTCCTTTCTTTCCTCTCCCTTCCTCTACCTTATCATCCCCTCAAACTTTCCTTCCCTCTTTCCCGTTTAAGTAATTAATTTAACCTCAACGTCCATCTTATACACTTTTTTTGTAACCTCTCAATCACTTCCCTTTTCCCAGAACCTTCTTTTTACTTTTAAACACTTTTTTTATTTTTAAACAAAATATAATTTTCGACCAAAAAAGATGAATTATCGACAACATACATGAATTTTCGACCAAGAGATTAAAATTTTAACTAAAAAATATAAATTTTAGACCAAAAATGCAATAGTTAAATTATCAGTTGAACAATTAACTTTCAACCATAAATGAAACAAATTTTCAACAAAATAGTTAAATTTTTAACCAAAGAGATAAATTTTCATGTCAAATGATGAATCTTAAAAATAATGAATTTTCAAGAAAAGAGTTTAACATTCAAGCAAAGAATTGATTTTTTAACCAAAAATTTGATTTTTTCAACCCACAAGAATAATTTTTCAGAAAAAAGATGAATGATCAATAAAATACATGATTTTTCAACAAATTATTTGATTTTCAACTAAAAAGATATGAATTTTCAAACCAAAAAGATTAATTTTCAACCAAAAATTGAATATTTAAATTTTAAGTTCAAAAAGTTAATTTTGAATCATAAATGAAACGAATTTTCAACAAAATAGCAAAATTTTCAGCCGAAGAGATGAATATTCAACTAAAATGATGAATCTTAAAAAAATGAATCTGGAAGAAAAGAGTTCAACAATCAACCAAAGAGTTGAGTTTTCCATCAAAAAGTTGATTTTTTTATCCAAAAGATTAATTTTCTAAAAAAAGATCAATTATCCACAAAATGCATAAATTTTCAACCAAGTAATTAAATTTTCAACTAAAAAAGATGAATTTTCAACCAAATAATTGGATATCGAACCAAAAAAGATCAAATTTCAAGCAAAAATGGAATAGTTGAATTTTCAGTTGAAAAATTTATTTTCAACCTAAAATTTTTATAATAAAAGTCAATTTTTTTCTTTAGAATACCTCTGTTACAGTTATATACTTTTTTCACATATTTTCGACGTTGTGAGATGAGTATCTAAGTTCAGTTTTCAAAATTATATGTACATATATATTTTTTTAATTAGTTTAATTGGTTATTTATAAATTAAATGTATATAAATGCAATTTCAAATTTAAAGAAAAATATTTTGTGATAATTATTTGAATATTTCAATGAAAATAATTGCTCAATGCTTTTTATGTTGCGAAATGATTAATTAATTATTAACTGATTAATTTCTTTCACAATACATTTTAAATTGAATGAAGATTAAAATGTAGTTTTTTCGAAAAATTAATTACCATAAATTGATTATTTATTTTAAGTTTATTTAAATAAATATGAGCTATAATTTGTATAATAAAAGTTTATTTATATTTTAAATGCCTCTATTCCAATTATACAAGTTTTCGAATGTTCTGATGTTGTGAAATGAGTATCCACATTCTGATTTCAAAATTATATAAACTCTTGAGAATAAATTTTTTTTTCATTTGAAGTTATAAAAACTGAACCTTAAATTAAAACACATTGTACAATTGAAATATTGAAAAAAATCCACGCTATCATTTTCAATTTTCCATTTTTTTAAATGCCGTTAAATTGCAAAATTTCAATTTTTAACTTTTATACTTTATACAGTTAAAATATAAAAAAAAATATAAATCCACGCTATATCATTCATTTATACATGAAAATTTGTTTTGAAATCTTTTTTAATGTTTTCTTAAGAATTTGTTCAAAAAAATCATTAAACAATTTTCCAGGAATCTAATAATATATAATAATCAAAAGTAAAAAATTACTCTTAAATCACACAGATTCTTTTTTGGACATTTTTGAAATCTTATTAAATATTCTTTTTAAATTAATTTTTCAAAGAAATTTATTGTCAGTTTTTCTAGGAATTTTAATACAATTTTCTTTATTAATTCAAATAAATTTTGCGTTCGAAATCTTCAAAAATCTACATTGTGTTGTAAATGTTTTGAAATATTTTCACTTTTCGAATTATTTTGGAATCTTTTCGAAACTTCAAAATATATTTTAAACTTACTCGATAATTTTCAAAATTAATAATTTCTCCATTTTTTTTATCATTCAAATTTTTTTCTATTTTTTTAAATTTTCTCTTCAAATTCATTTTTCGAAATAAAAAATAATTTTAAATTTTGAACCAAAAAGTCTGAATGTCTATGTAAGAAATGTCGAAAAAAAAATGGAACAGTTACATTTTTAGTTAACAAAAATTGATTTTCAATTTTTTTTTAATTTTGTCAACATAGAATAATTTTGAAGAAAATACATGAATTTTTAACCAAATATTTTAATTTCTAATGGAATTTTTAACCAAATAGTTGAATTTTCAACCGAAAAAGATTAATGTTCAAACCAACATGATATAGTTAAATTTTTAGTAAGAAATTTAATTTCCAAAAAAACTAATTTTGAACCAAAATGATTAATTTGCAACCAAAAAAGATTAATTTTTAATAAAATACATGAATTCTCCAAAAGATAGTTGAATTTTAAACTACAGAAGATAAATGTTCAACAAAAAATGGAATACTGAAATTTACAGTAAAAAAAAATAATTAAAAAAATGTATAAATTTTCCAAATAATGTCCTTTCAAGGAATTTTACGCTATAAACATTAATTTATACATTACATTTGTTTCAAAATCTTTGTGAATGTATGCTTAAAAATTTTTTTTTAAATAATAATTTAAAAATTTTCCAGGAATCCAATAATAATTTTATTATCTTGGAACTCGAACTTTCCCAAATTTTTTTGGAAAATTTGCAAAAGTAAAAAAAAAACCTTAGAATCACCCAGATTCTTCTTTGAAAATTTTGGAAATCTCAATAAATATTTTTTTTAAATTGATTTTTCCAAACGAAAAATCATTTGTAGTTTTTTCTAGAAATTTTGATACAAATTTTTTATTGATTCAAAATCTTTCAAAATGCTTGACAAGTTTATAAATTTTGTGTTCTACATCTTCAATCTTATTTATTATTCAAAAAAAAAAAAAAAAAAAAAAAATTAATTTCCTCAAATAGTCCCTAAAAATTCATTTTTCAAAATCAAAATCATTTTAGATTTTCCCAGAAAAGTTAAGAATTTTTTTTATTTTCTCAAAACCTTTATAGATCAATAAAAAGCTTCAAAATTTTACTTCAAAATCTTCGAAAACCTTAATTTATTTTTTTATTCTTTGAAATCATTTTCAGTTAAACTCTAACTAACTCAAATTTTTTTCAAACTGATAATTTTTCAATTGCCATTTATGTATAAAAACTCAATAATTTCACTTGAATTTATTGAAAATTTGTTAAATATAACAATTAAAATTGTAACGTAAAAAGTTTTAATTTAAAATTAAAATATTAACGATTGAAGGCTTTCTACTTCAAATAATTCAATCTAAAATTGTTTAGTTTTTAATATTTGATTTATAATATTGCTCATTTTTAATGAAAATCTGACCAATTAAAAATAGACCCGGAGAGCGGGAAGCCGTTGTTAGTTTGAATTGAGTATTCTAGCATGACGTCATGGTAATGCACACAAATTATTAACGAAAATATTCTAAACGTAAAAGTAAGTGATGAATGTAGAAATCGTAATATTTGTCAAGTGTAGAATGTGTTTTCTCTGTTTTATTGAGACGAATTTTTTACTTTGTTGTGTTTTTTTACATTGTTGTATTTTATTGTAGTTTTAATTTTCTACAAGAATCTACAGGAATTTACAGATTTTGCAGCCAAAAATTTTCGCTATTACAAAAAAACTTCTATGTTTAAATTCTAAAGGAATGGTAGACTATTCTAAGACAAGAATGGATAATCGTTACTGAGAAAAAAACATGACATTTAAAATTAGGTAATTGCAATATTTTTAATTCTTCTTATCATAGGTTGAACAAAAAACACTTTTTGATTTATATCATTCCAAGCAATTTGAATCTAGAAACTTTAATTTGTATATTAAAATTCGTTTTAAAATATTTCTAAATATTTGCTTAAAAATTTGTTTACAAAAAATAATTTTTGAATTTTCCAGGAATGTTATAATAATTTTATTGTCTTGGAACTCGAACTTTTCCCAACAATGTTTGGAAAATCTTGCGAAAGTGAAAAATTAACTTAAAATCATCCAGATTCTTCCTTGAATTTTTTGAAAATCTTATTAAATATTTTTTTTTAATTAATTCTTCCAACAAAAATTATTGTTCGTTTTTCTACAAATGTTGATACACATTTTTTATTAATTTAAAACCTTTTACTGAAAAATGGTGCTTTTTGTATTTTTCTCTGTACGGTCTCGCCCACGTCGCGTCAGTTGCAGTGGCTGACCAATTAAAAAGAGCCCCGAAGAGCGGGAAACCCTTGGTTGTTCGAATTGAGTATTTTAGCATGACGTCATGGGATTGCATACGAATTTTCTAAATTCCTATCTTTGGTTGAAACGCAGTTTTTTTTATATTGAAAATTAATTTTTTAAACTGAAAATTGAATTATTCCATTATTTGTTTAAAATTCATATATTTTGTTTAAAATGCGTCTTTTGGTAGAAAATTAATCTTCTTGGTTAAAAATTCAACTATTTTATTGAAAATTAAACTATTTTGTTCAAAAGTCACTTTTTTGTTGAAGATTCTCCTATTTCTTTAAAAATTCAACTAATTTGTTGAAAATTTTTATGATTTTGTTGAAAATTCAACCTTTTTCTTAAAAATTTTGCTTTTTCGTTGAAAATAAACTATTTTTTTAAAAGATCGTCTTCTTTTTGTAAAATTCAACTTTTTTTGGGGAAAATTCAACTATTTTGTTCGAAACTTGACTATTTGGTTTAAAATTTAACTACTTTTTTTTAAATTTAATTGTTTTGTTGAAAATTCAACTATTTTGTTCAGAAGTCACCTTTTTCTCTTGTGAATTGAACTTTTCTGATTGAAAAGTTTGCTGTCTTCTAAAAAATTATTTTTCTTGGTTTGAAAGTTCAACAATTTAAGCAATTTTAAGATAGAAACATCAATTTATACATTAAAATTTGTTTTGAAGTCTTTTTAAATATTTCCTTGAAAATTTGTTCTAAAAAATAATTTAAAAAATCTCCAGGAATCTAATAATAATAAATCTTGGAACTCGGAATTTTTCGTACAATTTTTTTAAAATCCTGCAAACTAAAAAAAAACTACCTTAAAAAATCCAGATTCTTTTTTGATAAAATTATTGTTAGTTTTTCTAGGAATTTTGATACACATTTTTTATTAATTTCAAACCTTTTAAATTGCTTAAAAATCTTATAAATTTTTTGTTAAAAATCTTCAAAAATCTACATTGTGTATTAAATGGTTTGAAATCTTTACACGTTTTAAATTATTTTGGAATCTTTTCAAAACTTCTAAATATATTTTAAATTTGCTCGATTATTTTCCGAAATAATAATTGTTCAATTGTCGTTTATTAATCAAAAAAATTTGTTTTCAGTCTTTTTAAATATTGTTCTAAAATTAATTTTTCAAAATAAAAAATCATTTTTAATTTTCCCAGCAAAATTAAGAATTTATTTTTATTTTCTTGAAATCTTTGATGATCCTGAAAAAGCTTCTAAATTTTATTTCGAAACCTTCACAAATCTAAATTTAGGTTTTTTTTTCAAAAATTTCAAAGAAATAGTTAAAAATGTAATTTTTTAGATTGAAGCAATATTTGAATAGGATTTGGAATTGAATAAGAGCGTTTATTCTTTCAAATTATTTTTATATTAGGAATATTTTATAAATTTTAAATTTGTTTAACTACTGAGGTTTCGAATTGAAAATTTCTATTTTTAAAGTTAAAATCTGTAACTTGCTTAATTTTGAACAGATTTAGAATCGTCCTGCAAATTCAATTATTGTTCAATTTTCAATAATGGAACTACAATTCATTGTGATTTATTATAATAGCAAAAATTCTTGGCAAAAGCATATTATTTTTCTTTTAATTCCATTTTCTTGTAGAAACTTATATTTGTTGTTTATTTTTTTTTTGTAATTTTCTACAATAATTTACGTAAAATTATAAATGTTTTCATGACGCCAAACACCCAAATTGAAAAAAAATGTAAAATCCTCTATTTTTCTGTAATACCTTGTACATTTTTACAACAAAGTAAACAAATAAAAATAAAACGTTACACAAATTTTTCAATTGTAGAAACTTCTACTTTATTGTTAACTTTTGTACTTTTCTACAAGAAAATATAAGAAAAAATTAGTTATTTGTATTTAACTGTATTTTTTGTTTGTTAAATTTTGTATATTTGTTACAAAAAATTACATGTTTTAACAAAAATTACAGTTGCAGACATGTACTCTCTTGTAAAAATTTTTTCCACCAAGATACTAATCTAGACTAAATCTAGACTAAATGAGTTAATTGTTAATTGAAACTTTTTTTTTCAAATAATTTTAGGCTTAACTCGGATGGATTCAGTATTATTGTCAACTTATTTTTATTGCCCTCAGCCTTAGGGGCCTAAGGGGGCCCCAAGGGACCGCCCGTAAACTGAGTTGCCAATTTTGGAATAATTTTTACGACCCCCGTCACCCCCCGCGGTGTGGTTAACTTGGGTAATAAATAAAGAATAATTGGGAGGGCTGTCCTAAGGTTACAAATTGTCAAAGTTGAGGGGAATCGCAAAAGGTTTGTGACACGTGACGCTTCTCTGATCAAAAAATAAAATTTTCAAACCAAGCAGATGCATTTTTTAAAAGAAATTTAAATTTTTTACCCGAAAAATTGAATTTTCGACAAAAAAGATCGTTTCCAGCCAAGAAGATTAATTTTTTACGAAGAGACAAATTTTTAATGCACAGAATTCCTGAAAATAAAAACAAGAATCCAATGACCAAATCTGAACAACCACCATAAAATGCTCCTATTGTAATTAAAAAAATAAAGTTAGTTATTTAATTATTAATTAAAATTATTAAATTTAATTAAAAAGAGACCCAAAGAGCGGGAAACCCTTGTTGGTTTGAATT
>CAKNXH010058603.1:21352-32250 GCA_932178445.1 Andricus quercusramuli | reverse complement strand
TAAAAAATTAATGGTATAATAATAATTTTGGTTGGTTGCCTTTTCATTTTTCTTTTCTCGTTTTTATTTTTGTCCAAAGAAAATTGGTTGTTTTTAAGAAAAAGTTATTTTTTAATCACAATAGGAACATTTTATGGCGGTTTTCCAAATTTGGTCGTTGGATTGCTTTTTTAATTTCAGAAAGTCTATACATTAACACCTACCCAGAAAGTTAGTTATTTGATTATTAATTGAAATTATTAAATTAAATTGAAAAGAGACCCAAAGAGCGGGAAACCCTTGTTGGTTTCAACTGAGTATTTTAGCATGACGTCATGGGAATGCATACGAATTTTCAAAGAAAATATTCTAAATGTAAAAGTAAGGCATGAATGTAGGAACAATGTAGGAATCATTATAAAAAATTAATGGTATAATAATAATTTTGGTTGGTTGCCTTTTCATTTTTCTTTTCTCGTTTTTATTTTTGTCCAAAGAAATTTTACATTACCTTGAGTATTGGATGTTGAATAGGATTTTGAATTTGATTTTAATCTAATTTAAAATTCTTAACTTTTTAGACAAATTTTCTAAAAAATACATGAATTTTCAACAAAATAGTTGAATTTTCAACTAATAAAGAAAAGCTTACAACCAAAAATAGAATAGTTAAATTTTTAGTTGGAAAAACTAATCTGCAAAAAAAAAAGGTCAACCAGTTAAATTCAACGAAAAAAGACGAATTTTTTTACAAAATAGTTAAACCCTCACTTAAATAGATGAATTTAATTAAAAATTAATTTTCTATCCAAATAAACGAATCTTCAACATAATGGTTGAGCGTCCAAGCTAAAATTTTGAATGTATTAGAAAAAAATGGATTTTCAGACTGGAAAAGAAGAATTTTCAACAAGAAAGTTAATTTTCTATTAAGAGAGATGCATTTTCTTCGAAATAGTTAAATTTTGAACAAAAAAGTTGAATCCTCAACATACAAAGATTGAAAAACGAACTGCAAACAAGAAACTTATTTTTTAACAAAACGTTGAATTTTCAACAAAATACATGAATTTTCAACTTATGAAAAAAATTCCAAAAATTGTGAAAAAATTATTTTTACCAAATAGTTAAATTTTCAACTCATTAAGGATAAATTACCAAACCAAAAATGAATTCGTTCCATTTTTAGATAACAAAATTAATTGTTCTTAAACAAAAATTAATTTTTAACGAAATAGTTACATTACCACACAGGGAGAGGAATTATCTACAAAACAGTTGAATTTTCAATCCGAAAATATGATTTGTCAACAAAAAGTTAATTTTGTATTAAATAGTTAAATTTTCAAGAAAGAAACTTAAATTTTGTAATAAATAGTTAATTTTCCAATAAATAGCTTGATTTTTACTCAAATACGAATTTTCTGCAAAACAGGTGAATTTTCAACTCGAAAATATAAATTTTAAACAAAAAAGTTAATTTACAACCAAATAGTTGAATTTCCAATTCAAATGATAAATCTTCAACCAACAAAATGAATTTTTCTTACAAAAAAAAGATTAAATTATACTATTTTTATAAAAGTTCAAATATTCGGCACAAATCTAGAAATTAACCTGTTTTATTGAAAAGTAATCTTTTTTTGGGATGAAAATTCACCTATTTTGGTCGATTTAAATAGTAATTGACATTTAACTTTAAAAAAAAAATCATTTTTCTGTGAAAAATTCAACTATTTGGATAAAAATTAAATTAATTTTTATGAAAATTTAACTATTTGATAGAAAATTAATTTTTTGTTGACAATCATATTTGCGGTTTGGAAATTTAACTGTTTTGCTGAAAATTCATATATTTTGTTGAAAATTCTTCTTTATCAGTGGGAAATTGATCTTCTTAGTGGAATATATATCTTTCTGGGTTGAAATTCATTTTTTCTCCAATTTTCTCAAATTCAACTATTCCATTTTCGGTTAAAATTTTTTTATTATTCAGTAGAAAATTCAACTACTTTGTAGAAAATTAATTTATTTTTTCGGGAATTCGTCATGATGATTATAAAATTAATAATTTTGTTGAAAATTGGTCTTTTTAGGTTGTTTTCAATCAGTTGACATTTTTTTGTTTGAAAACTAATTTTTTGAATTGAAAATTTTATGAATCCATTTCCCATTAAAAAAGATATTTTTCAGGTAAAAATTCGGCTATTTGGTTTACAATTCGTTTTTGTTTATTGAGAATTCATCGTTTTTGGTTGAAAATTCGAAACTTGCTTTGAAAGCTAAACTTCTTTATTAAAAATTTAACTTCCTTGTTGAAACTTATTATTTTTTTAATTAAAAATTTAGTTTTTAATCTGAAAATTCAACTATTCCATTTTCGGTTAAAAAGTTTGTATTGTTCAGTAGAAAATTCAACTACTTTGTAGAAAATTAATCTATTTTCTTAGAAATTTGTAATGATGATTAGAAAATTATTATTTTTTATAAAAATTGGTATCTTTAGGTTGAATTTAATCAGTTGAAATTTTTTTTTAAATTAATTTTTCCAACTGAAAATTTCATGATTCCATTTTTAATTCAAAAAATATATTTTTTATTTCCAAATTCAACCATTTGGCTTGAAATTCGTCTTTCTTGATTGAGAATTCATCGTTTTCGGTTGAAAATTCAAAATTTGGTTGAAAGATAAACTACTTTATTAAAAATTTAACTTCTTTGTTGAAATTTATTATTTTTTTATATTAAAAATTTAGTTTTTAATCTGAAAATTTAACAATTCCATTTTTGGTTAGAAATTCCTCATTTTTCAGCAGAAAATTCAACTAATTTGTAGAAATTCAACTAATTTGTAGAAAATTAATTTATTTTGTTGAAAATTCATCATGATTAGAAAATTATTATTTTTTATTAAAATTGGTCTCTTTTGGTTGAATTCAAACAGTCGAAAATTTTTTCAAAATTAAATTTTCCAACTAAAATATCTATGATTCCATTTTTGATTCAAAAATATATTTTTCAGTTGAAAATTCAACTATTTGGTTTAAAATTCGTCTTTCTTGATTGAAAATTCATAATTTTGGTTAAATATTCAACAATTTTTTTGAAAATTGAACAATTTATTGGTAGAAATTTAACTGGTTTCTTGAAAATTGATCTTTTTGGGTTGAAAATCAACTATTCGGTTGACAATGAACTTTTTAATCGAAAATTCATATTTTTGGTTCAAAATTCATCTGATTTGTAGATAATAAGTCTTTTATACTTCAAAATTCAAGAATTTTGAATTGATGCATTTTTTGGAAATATGTCTTTTTTTATAATTGTAGTTAAAAAATCATATTTTTGGGTTTAACATTGAAATCCTTTGTAGAAAATTATAGTTTATTTTAAACATAGAAATGATTTATTTTAACCATATTTATTTTTTCAAAATTCAAAATTTTAATTTCAAATTGATAGAAAATTCACGTATTTTGTAAAAAATTCGTCTTTTTTAGAAAATTAATCTTCTTCGTTGAAATTTCATTTTTTAGTTGAGGATTCAACTATTTTGTTAAAAAATTGTTTTTTTTTTCAGTTCGGACTCAACGGAGTAAAAATTCGTCCTCTGGTAAAAAAAAATTCATTTTTCATAGTAGAAAAGTGCTATTTTTTGGTTGAAAATTCATCTTTCTTGGTTAAAAATAAACTTTTTTGTTGAAAATTCTACTCTCTTCGAAAAAATTTGTCCTTTTTGGTTTGAAAATTGAACTTTTTCCTTAAAAGTATAACTATTTTGTTGAAAATTCGTCTTTTTGTTTAAAAAATTAATCTCGTTGGTTGCAATTTTATACTTTCGTTTGAGGATTCAACTATTTGGTTGAAAATTGGCTTTTTTTTGGTTCAATTCAACCATGTGAAAATTTGTCTTTTAGTTAAAAATTTATCTTTTATGGTAGAAAAGTGATCTTTCTTAGTTGAAAATCAATTTTTTTTGTTGAAAATTCAACTCTCTTCGAACAAATTTGTCTTTTTGGTTTTAAAATTGAACTTTTTCGTTAAAAGTATAACTATTTTCTTGAAAATCCATCTCTTTTGCTTGAAAATTTAAATATTTGGAATTGCAACTGTTTGGCTGACAATTGATTTTGTTGTTGAAAATTCATCTTTTTTATAGAAAATTAATCTTTTGGGTTGAAAATACAATTTGAAATCTCAGAAATTTTAATTGTTTCATACTGAATTCAATATTTTATTTACATTAATTTATAGAATTTTGGACTACGTTACTTTTCAGGATGATCGTCTAAAAAATCGTCCAAAAAAACATTCATCGAAAAATGTCTCAATCTTTCAACATTGAGGGCAATTCAATTCAATTTTTATTTTTTTTTTATTTTTGTTAGTTAATTAGATTTTGTCATTTTAGTTTTGCTAAACCTCAATGGACGCTATAATAATGGTGTCCATTATCATCTTATTTTTATTATTATTATCCATTATTAATATATTAATGTTTCAGGTTTAAGATGGTTACAGCCCAATATGTCGAAGGCATTTTTGGTTAAAGTTGGGTTTATTTATTTATTATTATATATTATTTATTATTATTATTCATTAATATTATTATTATTATCATAATATCATTCTTGCGATGGAATATCAGATTTTCTTCTGCCTTTTCCAGAGTTGATTGCACATCTCACTGGATTCGAAAGACGTCTAGCATCCACATTCATCCACTCTCTTGACTGTGAGTACAAGGTAAGCTATCAGTTGCACAACCAGTATCGATATTATGCAACTTGGCGGCTTCCTGCTCTTATCTAACTCGGCAAACTGACGGACGCCCGGAAACGGTTCAAGACGTTGTCCAACGTATCACGGACAACTTCCTCCTTTCGCAAAAATCACAAAAAAACAAAAATTATCATTCCCAGCTCATTGCTATTCAAAATATTGCTGCCCTGCAATCAACGTCCTCCACTTCTCACCTTCTATACACATTTTATATTACCTTATCCTACTTACAACCATTTACATAAATTCTTGTATCTAGATCCTTACTTCGATACCACATCCGTGTCTTAATCTACATTCCCTAACAATTACTCACAAATCTTTACGCTTCCAGGCAACTTCCGTTTCCTTTTTCTTTCGCTTATCTTCTACCTCAAATGTGCTGTTTTTCAGATTTACTCTTTTGTTCCTTCTCACTTCCTTCTCTAAAATCTTCACCACATTGAGAGCTTCTTTTGTCTTTGATTCATATCCTATATCCTTTCCATACTTACCATGTTTCTTATTCTTATTCACAGATTCTGCACTGGTTTCTTCCTTTTCCCAAGAGGTCCTTTCCCTTAACTCTTCTACCTAAAGCTCTCCTTCAGCAATACGTTTGAGCTGACCCTTGCGAACATTTCTTTTTTTCATCAAACTATGTTTTCTTGAACCTCTGCCATTACTACTATATCGTCTGCTGTTATTTATATTCCTTTTACCATCCTTACTCTTCACCATACTATTCTCTTAATTTCTTCTTCTGTGAGAATCATATCTACTCAATAAAAGTGGGCTTAGAATACTTACTCCTCTCACCCATCAGAAATTTGCTCCTAATTCCTCTGTTACCTTTACTTCTTACCCAACCCATCGTCCCTTAAAATCTTTACCACATAACCAGCTTCATCTTTGATTCTTCTCCTACATCCTTCACATATAGCTCATGTTTCCTTTTCTTATTAACAGATTTAAATCTGTTCTTTTTCCCACAATAGATCCCTTTCTTTACCTCCTTTACAATTTGAATCCTGATATTGTCCATCTTATCGTAACATATTGCCTCTTCTTAGTAACAGATTCTGCACTTTCTCCTTTTCTCAATAAATCGCTTTCCTTAACTCCTTTCCCAATCTGAATCTTGCTACATTCCATCTTTTCTCTATCTTCTCTCTCTATTCCTTTTCTGAATTGCTCAAGGACTCCTAACATTTTCATCATGTCACTCTAATTCTCTCTATCTATTCTCTAAATAATTTGGTACTCCTTCTTCACTTATCATCACAGACCATTTATTATTTTTTAATTATTGTTTACTACATATCTTCAAAGAAGTTTCTTCTTTCTTAATATCTTGTTCATTCTTTTGCCCTCCCTCTCCTTTCTTCAACCTCCTTCAAAAACGGTTCCACTTACTCTCCTCTCTTCTTCACCATTCCTTTCTTTCCTCTCCCTTCCTTTCCTTTCCTCTCCCTTATCATCCCCTCCAACTTTCCTTCTCTCTTTCCCGTTCGAGTACTTAATTTAACCTTAACGTCCATCTTATACACTTTTTTTAGCCTCTCAATCACTTCCCTTTTCCCAGAACCTTCTTTTTACTACTGCCCATACACTTGACACTTTCAGATTAAAAAATCATTCTCCACGAAAAAAATTAATTTTCAACTTAACAATTTAATTTTTAACAGACTACATGAATTTGCAAAAAAATAGTTGAATTTTCAACCAAAAAAGACGAATCTTCAATAAAATACAAACACGAATTTTTTGCCAAATAGTTGAATTTTCAACTTATGGAGAACAAATTTTCAGGCAAAAATGGAACAGCTACATTTTAAGATAATAAAATTAATTTTTAACAAAAAAAAAAAAATAATGATAATTTGCAGCAGAATAGCTGAACTTTCAGGAAAATTGTCTAATTTTTGAATGAAGTAGTTTAATTAACAAGATTAAAATTTATTTTTCTACAAAAAAAAATTATTTTCTATACTGAATAGTTTAATTTTCACTAAATTATTGAATTTTCAAGCTAAAAAGAGAATTTTTTTACAAAACAGCTATATTTTCAACCCAAAAATATAAATTCTCAACAAAATAGTTGTTTCACGACCAAAAAGTTGAATTTTCAACTAAAATTATGAGTCTTCAAACAAACAAAATTATTTTTTCACAAAGTAGGTCAGTTCAAAAGTAAGTAGTTTATTTTTTAACGAAATAAATGAATTCTCAACAAAACATGTAATAGTTAACATTCCAACAACAACAATTATTAATTTTCATCATAAATAGTTAAATTCAACCTGAAAAGATGAATTTTCAACCAAGAAGATCAATTCTCATATTTAAAAAATAAATTTTTAAACAAAAATGGAATAGTTCAATTTTCAGTGAAGAAAATTATTTCTCAACAAACAAAAATTCTTAACGAAATAGTTGAGTTTTCAAATAAAATGATGGGTATTAAAGAAACGAATTTTCAAGGAAGAAATTCGACATTCAACCAGAGAGTTGAGTTTTTCATCAAAAAGTTGATTTTTTATACAAAAGATTAATTTTCTACAAAAAAGATCAATTATCAACAAAACACATGAATTTTCAACCAAGTAATTAAATTTGTAACTAAAAAAGATGAATTTTCAACCAAATAATTGAATATTGAAACAAAAAAGATCAATTTCTAAGCAAAAATGGAATAGTTGAATTTTCAGTTCAAAAATTTATTTTCAACCTTAAAGTTTTATAATAAAAGTTTATTTATTCATTAAAATACCTCTATTACAATTATATACTTTTTTCAAATGTTTTCGATGTTGTGAAATGAGTATCTGAATTCAGTTTTCAAAATTATATGTACATATATATTTTATTAATTAATTTGAAAGGTTATTAATAAATCAAATGTATATAAATGCAATTTCAAATTTAAAGAAAAAGATTATGTAAAAATTATTTGAATGTTTTGATGAAAATTTTAGTTTAATGCTTTTTATTTTGTGAACTGATTAATCAATTATTAGCCGATTCATTATTCTCACAATACATATTAAATTTAATAAAGATTGAAATTGAAATGTAGTTCTTTAGAAAAATTAATTAACATAAATTGATTATTTATTTCAAGGTTATGTCAATAAATATTGGCTATTATTTGTATAATAAAAGTTTATTTATGTTTTAAATAACTCCATTCCAATTATGTGAGTTTTCAAATGTTTTTGCTGTTGTGAAATGAGTATCTGAATTCTAATTTCAAAATTATATGAAAATATATTTCAATGTTTTATGAAATTAGTTTAAAAAGTTATTAATAATTCATATATTTTCAGAAAAATATAAGATAAAAATTAATCGGATGTTTTAATGAAAATAATTGTTGATTGCTTTTAATGTTGTGAGCTGGTCAAATAATTATTGAATGTTTAATTTTTTCACAATATTAAGTTATATAAAGATTGAATTTTAATTTTGGTCAATTAGCTAACGTAAATTGATTATTTACTTTGAGATTATTTAATTGAATATTACCTATTATTAGTATAATAAAACTTTATTTTTGTTTGAAATACATCTCTTACAAATGTTTTTTTTTTAATGTTTGTGATGTTGTGAAATGAGTATCTGAATTCAATTTAAAAATCATACGTACATATCTTTTGATTTTTCCGAAAATTTGTCTAAAAGGTTATTAATAATTCAAATGTTCAGGAATGAAATTCCAAGTTTAAAAAAATATATAAAATAAAAAACATTTGTTTCTTATGCAAATAATTGTTTATTGCTTTTAATGTTGTAAACTGATTCAATAATTATTGACTGTATAACTTCTTTACAATATTAAATTATATGAAGATTTAATTTTAATTCTTGTCAATTAGCTAACGTAATTTGATTATTTTCTTTAATGTTTGTGATGTTGTGAAATGAGTATCTGAATTCAATTTAAAGATTATACGTACATATATTTGATTTTTTCGAAAATTAGTCTAAAAGGTTATTAATAATTCAAATTTTCATAAATGAAATGACAAGTTAAAAAAATATATATAAAATAAAAATTATTTGGTTCTTATGTAAATAATTGTTTATTGCTTTTAATGTTGTAAGCTGATTCAATAATTATTCACAAGTTCTTTACAATATTAAATTATATAAAGATTTCGTTTTATTTCTTGTCAATTAGCTAACATAAATTGATTATTTTCTTTAATGTTTGTGATGTTGTGAAATGAGCATCTGAATTCAATTTAAAAATCATACGTACATATCTTTTGATTTTTTCGAAAATTAGTCTAAAAGGTTATTAATAATTCAAATGTTCATGAATGAAATTCCAAGTTTAAAAAAAATATATAAAATAAAAATCATTTGGTTCTTATGCAAATAATTGTTTATTGCTTTTAATGTTGTAAGCTGATTGAATAATTATTGGCTATTCAACTTCTTTACAATATTAAATTGTATAAAGATTTAATTTTAATTCTTGTCAATCAGCTAACCTAAATTGATTATTTTCTTCAATGTTTGTGATGTTGTGAAATGAGTATCTGAATTCAATTTCCAAAATGATAGGTATATATGTTTTGATTTTTTCGAAAATTATTCTAAAAGGTTATTAATAATTCAAATGTTCATGAATGAAATTCCAAGTTTGAAAAAATATATTAAATAAAAAACATTTGGTTCTTATGCAAATAATTGTTTATTGCTTTTAATGTTGTGAGTTGATTCAATAATTATTCACTGTTTAAGTTCTTTACAATATTAAATTATATAAAGATTTAGTTTTATTTCTTGTCAATTAACTAACATAAATTGATTATTTTCTTTAATGTTCGTGATGTTGTGAAATGAGCATCTGAATTCAATTTTTAAAATGATACGTATATATCTTTTGATTTTTTCAAAAATGAGTATGAAAAGTTATTATTAATTTAAATTCTCACAAATGAAATTTCGAATTTAAAAAAATGTATCAAATAAAAATTATTTCAAGGTTTACATTCTCTCAGAACCTAATTTTAGCAAGAATTTGAGTGATCAAAAAATTTCCACAAACAAATAGTTATTCGAAAATAAGGTAAATGATAAAAATGAATTTAAAAAAAGTGCGTATAATAGTCTGGTAATACCAGAAAATAAAAAGAGAAAAATCTGAGAGAAGGATATTAGGAAAAGGCTTTTTAACTCTAATCAGGCATTGTTCCCCCCTCGATCAGAATTGCGCAAGCAATAAGCCTTTGCCACCAAGTGCTACAGTAAATTATCGAGACCCCTGTCGTTTCTCGACAAATGAATAAAAAAAATTCCGCCGAGCTGATTTAACGGGCGTGCACTGCTTGGCTCGTGATACCAGGCACGCAACAATGGTGTATGCTAATGCTTGAAAGTGTCGCTGCCGCAATCCGTACTGCTAGTGAGATATAAATTATATATTTATTGCCACCCCTCCGCATAGCCTTGGATCGGGTTAGAGATCACAATCCAGACGAATGCGTTCACGCTCCCGTTGCGTTTTACTGCCTCTCGAACTGAGCACACAATGCCTTATTCCAAATCAACACACACACATACCAAAAATAGATTGGTCCTCATACATGCCAACTTCGGGATTTCTCCTGGGAACATTCCCTCAAGCAGAAATTAAATTAGCTGCATCGATCCTTTTACCTAAATGAACTTCATTCTCTATCTCCTTCCATCCATCCTCTATGTATCCTCTATCTCTTTCTAGCCTTGGTCTATTCACCTGTTATCTTTTTCTATCTCTCATCTTTTTTCTTCTCTCTTTCTCTATCTCTTGAGCAATGTATGTTCAAACTCTTTTAATTCCCTCTTTCCTATCACTGCTTATCGTTGCACTAACCACCTCTATCTTTCTCTATCACTTTGTCAGACCTATCTCTTCCTATGCCCTCTTTCCTATACTCGCCTGGCTCTGCTATTCAAAACTATATCCTTTTATATCTCTTTGTCAATTGAGATTCACTTCTATCCCTCCACTATCTACCTCTGTCTCTTTTTCAATCGACATTCACATCTACCTCTTTCAATTTCTTCTTTCGTACCACCTATCTCTCCACTATCCACCTTCATTTTTTCTAAAGCATCGTCAATCATGCATCATTCTTTCCTCTTTTAATCCCCTATTTACTATC
>CAKNXH010058603.1:0-18616 GCA_932178445.1 Andricus quercusramuli | reverse complement strand
AAAAAAATTCTCGGAAAAATAAATTTACAAAAAAATTCGACAAAATAGTTTTATTTTTAATCTAAAATAGTTAGATATAACCAAAAAAAAAATACATTTTCGATCGAACGCTTGATTTCTATAATAAAAATGACCAACTTTCAACAAAAAATGGAAAACTTAAATTTTCATTAAACAAAAATGAATTTTATATGAAAAATAATAATTTTCAACCAGGAAGATTAAACTAAACAATTTAAATTTTTAATCAAAAATAAAATAAAATGTGACAAAATAGCTCAATTTTAAATCTAAAACAGTTGAATTGAATGAAAAAAAAACGTTTTCGACTGAATAGTTAATTTTTAAAATAAAAATGATAAATTTTCAACCAAAAATGGAAATGTTAAATGTTCAGTTAAAAAAATTAATTTGTAACCAAAAAGAAATGAATTTTCAACAAGACAGTTAAATTTCCAACCAAAGAGATGAATTCTTGATTAAACAAATTCTTAACTAAGTATTTGAATGCTCAACCAAAAGAGATTAGTTTTAAACCAACAAAATCATTCAACTTTCAAGCCAAAAAGACAAAACAAAACATTTTATTTTTAACCTAAAGCATGAATTTTCAGCAAAAAAGTTAATTTTCACCCAAAAAGTTCAATTTTCTGCTAAACTAGATTATTTTGAACCCGAAGAGACATTTTTTCAACCAAGAAAGATTTTTCATTCCATAAAGAAAAGCAACCAAATTTCAACCAAATTGTTGAATTTCAAGCCATAATGGTGAATTCTCTGCAAATAAATTGAATTTAAAACCAAATAATTAAATTTTCAATAAAAAAATTGAATGTTCAACAACAAAAGAGAACGACATATCAATATAGGGTCAATAAACATATAAATATTATAATTATGAAAAATTACTCGGCTTGTATATAATTAAAGATTCCCCTATTCCCCAATTCAACATTTTTTATTCAAAAAAGTAACACTGGCCCTGGCCTTGTCAGCGCCCCTTTTTAAAAGGACAAACGAGGGAAAATATGCACGAGCAATGAAAAGTGTATAAAAAGGATCATAAAGTTGTGGTAAACATAAACATAAGCGTACATCCATAAACACGTGCATGTCTCTAAAAAAGTGTCACGTGCTCAAACTTTTCTCGGCGCTGTGAGCGTATAATGTAAACAATGTAAAAACAAAGTATAAGGTAAACAATGTCCCATCGTTGATAAAAGAAGCGTCACGACAAGGTGATTTTCAGATTCGTTTTTTTTCGCGTGCCTTTGTTTCCTCGCTTCTATTTCGAGGCTAGATTGGCATGTTGGCAGGCAGGCAAGCAAGCCGGCAGGTAGGTGTGTAATGTGTATCGATTTATCGAGATATCCGCGGTAATGCCTAACGTGCTCTGGAATAACGAGAAGTTAAACACAACATATTTATGTATGAAGTAACGGAAAAAATTGTCATCCTGTTTAAGATTCAGTAGAACATATAAATAAGGTTTTAAGCACCAGAAATACCAGTCTCTTTGAAAGGCTATCTTGAAGCCATCGCAGTCATCAGTACCTACACTTTTATTACACCATCAGCTCAAGGAAATTGTAAAGTTATCTCCGGACCGATCGAGAAGGCCATTTCGAAATTTCCATTACTTCCGCTCTCTCCAATCCGCAACCGGATTCCCTCTCCCTTTAGTCTCGACCAGATCATATGTGGTATTTATGTTGCTCACAGCTCACAACAGAGGCTCTCAAGCTTGTGCTCACGTTCGGGTCTATGGACACAATGAGACATGTAAAAAGAAAACCTCAGACTTATGATGGTTACAGCCCAATAGAAGGCATTTTTTGTGAAGACATTATCTTTTTGCTGTTCAATTTTTTTTTCGGGTGAACCCGATTTTTTCTATCAGCCGCGGACTATGTCAAGTGCCTGTTGAGTTGAAGATGTTACAATTGTAAAACGATTTTTGAAACTTTTTGCGAAGATGTTGTATTGGGATCAAATTTAGCTTCGGTTGCAAGAAAATAATGGCGGATCAATCTTTCAAACGCTGCTTTATAAACGCTACTTAGGCTGTTCAAAAATAATAGCGAATTACCTCTTCAAACTTTGCTACAATATAATCGATACTCAAGTTGCAAAAAATAATGGCGGATTAATCTTTCAAACGTTGCTGGTTTATAAACTTACTCAGGTCGCTCAAAAATAATAGACGAAAACACATTCAAACTTTGCTATACTATAATCGATACTCAACTTGCAAAAAATAATGGCGGATTAATCTTTCAAACGTTGTTGTTTCATAAACGCTATGCAGGTCGTTTGAAAATAATAGCAATGACCTCTTTAAGCGTTCCTACTATGTAATGGATACTTGAGTTGCAAAAAATAATGGCGGAATAATCTTTCAAACGCTGCTGGGTTATAAAACTACTCAGGTCGCTCGAAAATAATAGCAAATTACACCTTCAAACTTTGCTACTGTATTATTGATACTTAAGTTGCAAAAAATAATGGCGGATTAATCTTTGAAACGTTGCTTCATAAACGCTACTCAGGTCGTTCAAAAATAATAGCAAATTACCTCTTCAAACTTTGCTACTATATAATCGATACTCAAGTTGCAAAAAAATAATGACGGATCAATCTTTCAAACGTTGCTGGTTTATAAACTTCCTCAGGTCGTTCAAAAATAATAGCAAATTATCCTCTTCAAACTTTGCTATTATACAATAATTGATACTCAAGTTGCAAAAAATAATGGCGGATTAATCTTTCAAACGTTACTTTATAAACGCTGCTCAAGTCAGTGGTAGATGTTCAGTGGATCTTGTGTGCACATTGCCGGTAGCTAAAATCACAAAAGGATGAATATAAACATGTTTTACTTTCCTCCATATTGTCTTTACTTATGAATCTTGGTTCTATAAGTTGCCTGCGAGTTCCAGTTAAGGTGTCATTCCACTATCTCGGCAAAAGGTATTATTTAACAATGAATGAAGTGTCAGAAAAAAGACATGTCCACTGCGCGCGCGATATCTCCAGTCAGCATCATCTGAAACCCATAAATCAGAAATTTTCTTTATTAGTATTATCAGAGCTCTAAAGCGATGAAGCGGATTTTTTTCATTCGCAAAATAACAATATGGCGGCAGTTTGAACGAAAAATTTTAAAAAATCGTGTTTTTTGCTCTTTTTTGTTAATTTAACTATGATAAAATAAAAAAAATTTTAAACCGCTTCGTCACTTTATAGATATTTATGTTTAGAATGAACGTAGAAAATTTGAGAGTAATCGTTCAAAATCTTTTTGAGAAATCGTGAAATCCGTTCAAATCAACTGTTTGTGATTTGAAATAAAAATCTTTTTTTGGTTAAAATATGAACTATCACATGTTTTTTTTTAGAATTTATCGGCTTTTTCGGCCTCTTAGATCAGATTAGAGATTAGGCCATTTAAAAGTTAAGCATTAAAACTTTATTCGGTTAAAAAAAATATATGTAAAATTGAATAATAATATTAAATTAGAAAACCTAAAAATTCCACGTCATAATCAGTCATAATATAAGAATGAACAATTTCAAAATTAAAGTAATAATATATGTTAATACTGAAACAATTCTAAATTTAAAGTATTTCAAACTAACCATCTGAAATCTGGGAATCTAAGAATATTTCGGTATTATGTGGGAATATATGTAAGAATATAAAAGAACATTTGGGAATATCAAGAATATTTAAGAATGTAAAGAATATTATGAATATCTGAAAATATTGAAAGAATATATGGGAATATTTAGTGCGTGTACTATAGGAATATCAGTGTGGTCGACCTCTCGTTTCAAACGTTGTTACTTCATAAATGCCACTCACATCGTTCAAAAATAGTAGCAAATTACCCTTTCAAACGTTCCTACTATATAATTGATACTCAAGTTGCAACAAATAATGGCGGATTAATCTTTCAAACGTTGTTCCTTTATAAACGCTACTCAGGTAGTTCAAAAATAATAGCAAATCACCTCTTCAAACTTTGCTACTGTGTAATTGATACTTGAGTTGCAAAAAATAATGGCGGATTAATCTTTCAAACGTTGTTGCTTTATAAACGCTACTCAGGTCGCTCAAAAATAATAGCAAATCACCTCTTCAAACTTTGTTACAGTATAATTGATACTCAAGTTGCAAAAAGTAATGGCGGATCAATCTTTCAAACGTTACTTCATAAACGCTACTCAAGTCAGTGGTAGATGTTCAGTGGATCTTGTGTGCACATTGCCTGTAGCCAAAATCACAAAAGGATGAATATAAACATGTTAAAGCTGTCTCAAAGTTTACAAAAACAATATTCTCACATGTTATTATTATTCAGTTTAGGTATTATTCAACAATAAATAAAGTGTCTGAAGAAAGGCGTGTCCACTGCGCGCACGATATCTCCAGTCAGCATCATCTGAAATAAGTAAATCAGAAATTTTCTTCATTGGTATGACCATACACTGAGAGAAGGGTTTAGTGAATACTACCAAATCATTAGTC
This sequence comes from Andricus quercusramuli, assembly GCA_932178445.1. NCBI lineage: Eukaryota > Metazoa > Arthropoda > Insecta > Hymenoptera > Cynipidae > Andricus > Andricus quercusramuli. The sequence goes on along the minus strand of CAKNXH010058603.1, from coordinate 14,085 downwards.
ATAGCTACTACGCCATTTAGTAATATATGGACGGACCAAATATTCAGTGAAATCGACTAAGCGGTCGTTTAGTCGGTCCTACTAACCGGCGTTCAGTGACCCCCACTACCCCTGACGTCCTGTTTAGTAGCGCCTACTGTACGCTTCGTAGCTCCCACTAATTCTATGTAGTAGGTCGCACTAAACGGCGTTCTGTTTAGTAGCCTCGACTAAACGATTCGTAGAAAGCACTAGCCTTAACTTGTTGTTTAGTAGCTCTCACTAATTCTGTCTAGTAGGCCGTACTGAACAGCGTCCTGTTCAGTAGATATGGCTATGTGATTGATTCTACAAACTAAATATGTTTAGTATATTTCATTAAACGCTGTCCGTTTTAGTAGCTTCTATTGAACTTTTCGTTCTAAATACTATTCCTGTTTAGTAAGTCTTACTAAACAGCTTCCAGTTAAGTAGGTTCTACTACACGATTTGTCCGTTCTACTATGGTATAAAAGTGGTGAATACTAAGCGCAAGGTGTTAAAGTTTGTTGTCTACTGGTCGTTTCAATACTTTCATGAAAATATTGATACTTTGATTGTGAAAAAAATTCTCTCTAGCTCCGGTGAAACGACCAGTAAACAAAAAACTTCAACATCATAATTAATTAATAGTCATAATTCATAATTATTACGTATTACCCTGGTCAAGAAAACTAACATCAAAAATTAACTAAGCGCAAGGTTCTTATTCAGTTATAAAACATGATAGAAGTTTATGAAATTATTTTATTGCAACACATTTATAATATTTATTTACAATAATTTACAATAGTGAATATTTATTATCTATAATCTACTACACAGCATGTCTTAGCGTAAGAAAATTAGTCCCAGAATATGAGCAATGAGGTGATTGATTAAGTGTACTTACTTTTGAAATTCTCGATGTACTCCTCGAAATTCAAACTCTTCAAAACATCCTCCATGGTTGTATATATGATGGACATTCCAACTTGCAGTTTTTTTTCGAAAAAATCACTAAACTCACTGTAACTTGATTGTGGCGTCTTCGTGATGCAAAAATCAATGAAGATCGAGAACAAAATGGAGTCGACAAGTAATCGACACCAAGCGGTTGTAGAAGGTACTAAATGACTAAATGATTATTTCGTTTAGTAGCTATGACTAACCAGATAGTCAGATGTTGTGCCATTCTATGTAGTGGCATTTACTAAACGGAACCAAACGCCGTTTAGTATTTGACACTAAATGGATAGTATAATATACGAAACAATCGTCTACTAAACGGATGTAGTACGTATTACTAAATGTGTTCTCTCAGTGTAGTAGCTATGACTAACCAGATACTCAGTTGATGTACCATTCTATTTAGTGACATTTACTAAACGGAACCAAACGGCGTTTAGTATTTGACACTAAATGCATAGTATAATATACGAAACAATCGTCTACTAAACGGATATAGTACGTATTACTAAATGCGTTCTCTCAGTGTAGCTCTAAAGTGACGAAGCGGATTTTTTTTTTATTCTGCAAACTGACGAAATGGCGGCAGTTTAAACAAAGAATTACGAAAAATCGTGCTTTTTTGCTCTTTTTTTTGGTAATTTAACCATGATAACATTTCGGGACATAAAAATTATAAGAAAAAGTTATACTTACACCTAATCAGCGATCCCTGCTCCATATAATATTCCTTCTGCTTGTTTGAATGAATCCTCCTGATTTAATAATCTTTTTCACTTTATACCTAACATTTTCACTAAACGAAACAACGCTAGGATGTTGACACGCACTCAGCTCTCTACGCGCTTTCGCTTTAAGCTCTCAAAAATAAAGAAAGACACCGAATTTCTATGCGCAATTTCGATAAGATATTTCTGAATATATAATCTGTCAAAAAATGTGCAAAATTCGATTTTTCAAAAGTGAGATAGTAGAGTGACCCCTTAAGTGGAAAAGCAATCTCAAAGCTTACCTTCACCTCCATTTTTCTTACCTAGCACAATATCGAGTCGATTGACTCGTATATATTTCTAGATAGTAACATCCTATTATAAGATGTAATCTTTTTTTTCTAAAAGGGCCACTGAATTGTATCTATAGCAGTGTTCCGAGTTCCCAAAATGTAGCCCCTACTGCACATGCTTCGTATACTCCACGTAATTGACTCGAACAGTCGGCTCTAGAAGAAACTTTTTTTTCTACTCGAGCCGATTTAGAAAACAAATATAGTTGTGTTTCACGAAGTATGCGCAGTTCGGCAGGGGCTATATTTTAAGAGCACTTATCTATACTCATAGAAAGGCATCAGTTCTTTCAAGTGTCCTAAGTTTACTGCAAGTTGATGTATTTCCGCTACATCTTTAAAATTCTTTGTTATATACCAAACCGTAATTATTATTATCATGGATACACTCGAGCACGCGAAGGCGGCTTAGCGAGAGTACTGAGCGCTAAGATATCCAATTCTGACGACGATAAATCAACAGTTGCACAACGTGCCAGTGCCACTGATTTATATCGCCTGAGCGTGCTGTTGACCTACGACTCTAAACTTTTTTTTGCTCCTCGAGGACCTAGCACCTATCTCCTGAGCTTAGACCTTAGACCAGGCCACTTCCAGACTCTCCCTTGCAATTTAGATTCGAGATTAATCGAGCCACTGTCGACAACGACAACGATGACGACGACCACCATAACGTCGTTTATCAACTGATTGCTGTGGTATCTCAAGGCTATAGTCTACAGAGCTCGACTCCTGTCCAACAGGTCATAACAGATTCGTATCAATTCAATTTCTCGTTCCTAAGGAGAAAAAATCTCTCTCTTTTATTCTAATTCATCAAGTTGTTTTGGGATTGATTAAATGAATATTGAGTGGAATAAATAAAGTCTGTGTTATGCGGGATTCCAAAGGCCGAGGAGAGGTAAGACAGCAAATAAGGAAAAAGAAGGGGAAACAAAGAAGTGTAGTGGGGTCTCACTAAGAGAAGAATGGGAGTAATAGTGAGAGCGAGAGAGAGGGGTAATGAGATAGACTAGGATAGGATATTAATAGCGTCTTGTCAGGCGACTGGAAGCCGGAACTGAAGAACGCGTACCTCCTCGAAGAGAGAGGTCGTCTTATATTTATAAGCACAATAATGTGCCGGACGAACGAGCCTAGCAAACGAGCGCTCCCACGCTTCCTTAACTATTACGTATTACATGTATGCCACGGTGATTTAACTTTTCCCCTTTAGCCGACACTATTGTGATTTTCCCACATTTCATACATGCGTCCATAACCGCCATTATGGGCTTCATGTTTGAAAAGTTACACCTTCATTTTAAGGATCCCACCAGTGATTTAAATGTTGAAATTAATTTTCTTCTGTCTAAATCACAATCTCGCGCCTTACCGGAACAATTCAATTTATTTTGATATTCAATCCAGATTATATTTTTTAATAATTACCTTCTAACGCTGATAGGGATCACAAACTGTAGAACATTTTCCCTTTTCCGAATCGATTACAAATTTGTATGCTTCTTTCTGTCGTATAATGTTTATGGCTATGCACTTACGGAGTGATCTTCAAGTCTTTGGAATTTACAACGTAGAGAGAGTTGAGACATCCTCTTGCAATTAAAACTGTGATTTGAAAATGGCGTCAACTCAAGCCAATCAAATTCGATAAAAAGCCAACTAGTTCCGGTAGCAACCAATCAGAATTTAAGTACCACGTTTGAGGATCTCTGCACCAACGGTAAGTTCATTAAATATATTATATCTTATTCATCTGAATTTGTGTCACATGTCAAAATAATAATTATTTTACAAATTTCTTCAGTGTTTTTCTAGGGAACAATCTTTCTTCAGAACACAAGAGGAGAATACAGCAGAGATGAACCATTATATTCTCAGAGCGCAGGTTCAAAATTTAATGGACTTGGAAGAAAAAAAATGTCTATGAATTTGATTTACATATTTACTATACCTATTTCCGACATAGTTTACGACGTCGTTTCCGACGGAATGTTCAATAAGGTAGGGTATGTAATTGCACAGTAATGAAAAGTAATGATGAAAATACCACTTTATTATGAGAGCTAATAATTTCTTACAATAATTTTAAATGACCCAAATATTTGTTGGATCCTTTAGGGAAGAAAATGGACACATGAATGGATCTTTAATCCCGTATCTCGTAACATCCATCGCAAGTTCCATACACAATGAACTATTGATATTTAAGGAGCATAGTTGTTCGTCTAGAGAGTTCATATTTATTCCAGTTCCTGCGATATATACATCCAGCTCGTTATTAGAATTTCGAGTTTTAGTGACTTCAATAGCAACATCCAAAAGTTTGTTAGTAATTGATGGACACTTTGCGACATTAAGTGCTCGAAGTCGATGTGCTTTTCTCAAAAAAGTGCATAAACATTCCTCTTCTATACGTGAATCATAAGCATCTAATACTATTAGATTTGTTAATTTTTCCAGAGGAGGGCTTATTATTCTGTCCAATTCTCTCAAACTTAAATAAGTCAGTTTGTCGATATCACATACACTAGAAACTCCATGATCCGTTATTCCACGGCAATCTGAAAATATAAATTGGATTGCAATAAAGTAATGATCCAAATGGGGGCCCCCAATTTTGCTCCTCAACTGCACTGCGCATGCGTTACATCGACAGTCTCATTGGCTGCAAATAGCGCGCTTTTTTGAAACTATTACATGCGTTAATCAATTTTTTATAATAAATTATCATTGTGGGAATAATAGCAATTAATTTTCAGATTATGAAATAGTCTTTTAGAGGGCAAGGTGAAATAAATATTTGATTGTACTCTTGACAAATAAATTATTGATATTAAATTCGAAGGAAGGAATACCTCGTTTCACCAATATAAATTTTACGTAATTCATAATATTTTGTTGTACTGTATGATTATTATACATTGTGAAAAATTGATTTGCATATTTGAACATTTCAAAAAAGCGCGCGATCAACATCCAATGAGGCTGCTGGTGCAACGCATGCGCACTGCGGTTGGGGAGCCAAATTGGGGGAGTTCCGCGAAAATTCAAATTAAATAAATGAAAAATAGTTTTTCTTATACAAATTATTAATGAAAGTTTGATAATTCGTTCGTAAAATTGATTCAGAGTGTCAGTCATTCAGTTTGAAAGAAAAAATCCAAAAATTGTCTCCTTTCTTTTGTTTGAATTCAACTGTTTTTGATTAAAATTTGGTCAGTTGAAGTTTTTTCTATTAAGTGGTTGAAAACTTAACTGTTTTGTTGGAAAGTTATCTTTAATTTGGTGTTAAAAACTTACCTTTTTTATTTAAAAAATTACATAATTTGTTGAAAAATCATCATTTTTGGTTGAATTCAACGACTTTTAATTTAAAATATTTTTTGGTTGAAATATCAACTATTAAATTTTACGTTGTTTGTTGGAGGTTTATCTCTTTACTTTAAAATAAAATATTTTTGTGAAAAAGACTTTTTCTCGTCAAAAATTGATTAACGAAAAATTTGACTTGCCATTTTCGGTTAGAGATTCGCCTCCTTTAGTTTAAAAATCAACAATTCGGATGTAAATTCATGTACTTTATAAAAAAATCGTTTCTTTTCTTTGAAAAATCATTTTTCGGTTGAAAATTTAACTAATTTATTAAACTTAGTTTTCCTCTTCTTGAAAATTGATTTGTTTAGTGGAAAATTCAACTATGTGTTTGAAAATCGACTTTTTTTTAGAAAATTATACTTCTTTTTGAAAAATTCATTTATTTTGGTTAATAATTCATTTCTCTGGTTATAAATTTAACTACTTTGTTGAAAATATTTTTTGATGTTAGAAATTAATATTTCTGTTGAAAATTCATCAGTTTAGGCTGAAAATTTGAGTATTTTGTTCAAACCTCCTATTCCTGGTTTTGTCTTTGAAAAGAAACATTTTTTAAATCGTCTTCTTTCTTTTGGTTAAATTCAACTGTTTGGACGCAATTTCATATATTTTAAGGAAAATTTGTCTCTTTTGGTTGAAAATTTATCTTGATGTTTAACAATTGAACTTTTTTGATACACAATCATTTTTCGGTTATAAATATAACTAATTCATCAAAATTCGTCTTTGTTTTCTTGAAAATTAATCTTTTAGTTGAAAATTCAACTATGTGTTTGGAAATTGACTTTTTTAAAGAAAATTATTCTTCTCGTTTGTAAATTCATTTATTTTGGGCAAAAATTCATTTGCTTGGTTTAAAATTATTTTTTAACTGAAAATTGAACTACTGCTTGTTTTGATACACATTTTTTTAAATTGAAAATTAATTTCTTCCCATAGAAATTTAATTATTTAATTGAACAAATTTTTGTTGTTAAAAATTAAGTATTTCATTTAAAGTTCGTTTTCTTGTTTCAATTCAACTTTTTATTTAATATTGAAATATTAAAAATCTTTTTTGAGTGGAAAATCAAATATTCAATTTTTTCTTGAAAATTAATCTTTTTTGGTTCAAAGTTATACTACTTTGCCAAAAAATAAGTTTTTTGGTTGAAGATTTATTGGTTCGTTTGAAAATTCATTTCTATGACTCAAAATTCAACAATTCTATTAAAAATTTCGCTTTTTTTGATTGAAAAAAAATTTTTTTAACAGAAAATTCAACTATTCCGTTTTTGGTATGAAAATGTTCTCTTTTTTAGTTGAAAATTCAATTTTTTGTTGCGAATTGAACTATATGGTAGGAAATTCAATTTTTTTATTTGAAAATTTTACCATTCCATTTTTGGTTGAAAATTTAACATATTTTTTGAAAATTATTTTTCTTCTAGTAGAAAATTTGCCTTTTTTAGTTATAAGTTTGAAGATTTAGTTGGAAATTTATGTGTTTTGTTTAAAATTTCAGTTTCCAGTAGAAACTTTAAACTTCTTGTCTGAAAACTGATCGTTTTGTTGAAAATTGAACTTTCCCATGTTTTCGTACAATTTTTTGTTAGTTGTAAATTCATTTCTTTCTATGAAAATTTAACTATTTGAAAGAAAAAAAAAATTTTCGTCAAAAATTAATTTTTGAACCTGAAAATTATGTACTTCGTTTAAAGTTTGTCTTTTTTGTTTAAATTCAACTGTTATATTGCTTTGTAAATTTACAAGAATTATTCATAATTTAAACAATTTTCATAGAAACATTTAGAGTTTGGCTATTCTTCAACAAATAGGCTCAATTTTTTACAGAATTAACTGATAATATCTTTCCGATGACTTTGCTGTATGGGTAATTGTCAAATTGAAGGCAAACTTGAAGTCCCAGTAATATAACATTATATTAGAAACTCGTGCTGATTTTAAAAAAAATTTAATAAACACTTTTTACCATCCTCTACAAAATGGTCAGTTCTTTTTTTCATTTCTGTTCCTATTTAATTAAATTTAATATAAGAACACCCAAAACGTCATTACCGTACGGCGTCCCTACCTCACTTTGCACAAGGATAAACTGATTTTCTCCCTTTTTTAGACAGCAACCTGAAGAAGGCTTAAGGTATCAAGTTTGTAAACTTCACATGAACTTAATTTTAATGTATGCACATTTTTTAAGTCAAATAAATAATATTGTAAAAGCCTTGAAGTCTGTCCCTCAATTTTCGCCATTTCAGACGTCATTACTGTACGTCTTTTTTTCTAGTAAAATATTGTAGTTACAGTTGAGTAATAAATACAGAAATATTAGGCGTATCGTTGGATACAAGATTTTATAAAATTGAGCTTAAAATATTTACTCTCCTTTTTGTGAATCCGATAATAAAACTGAAAAGTGCATCTTGACAACAAAAATGTCATTACCGTACGTCCGTTAAACACCATTTTCGGGATGAAAAAAAAAATGAAAACCATTCCGTTACTTGCTTGGCGATGTTTTCTTTCATAAGTGGGTGACTTTTTATAGCTAAAATCTGTTATTGTTTTATAAACTTTAGAAAGGCTTAAACTTTAACATTTTTATCGCGTCATTACCGTACGGTACAATAGAACAGCGTACGACTGATCATATGCGCGTGCCCATGGATCCACTATTATTTCTCATTTTCATAACTGCCCCTTTTGGATTTAAAATTTTTACACGTCGTAAGATCAATTTCCGTTGTGAAATATTCAATTCATAATATTAATATTATTGCCACTGTAGGTGCTGAAATTTGCCTACAATTTGACAGTTACCCGTATATTGCTCTGTGAATTTACAAGAATTATTAATAATTCAAACAATTTCCACAAAGACATTCAGAGTTTGGCTATTCTTCATCAAGTCATTGGAAAGATATTTTTAGTTAATACTGTCAAAGAATTGAGCCTATTTTGTGAAAAATAGCCAAACTCTAAATTAATGTATGAAAATAATGAATACTCCTTGTAAATTTACAAAAAAATATAAAAGAGTCACCGGAAAGACATCCCAGGCGGAAGTATTATATATAGTTTATATATAGTGTGAAGTCTTATACATAATATTCATTTGTTTTATATAAAAAATGTATGAAACAAACGAATATTATATATAATACTTCACACTATATATAAACTATATGTAATATTACCGCCTGGGATTCTAAGTTGACTCCGTAAACAAATTGCCCCTATTTGTTGAAAAATAACCAAACTCAATATTTTCATAATTTATGAATTTCATTATGTAAATTATGTTCACAGGTTCCTTGGATCTTTTTTGTGGGCGTAATTTACGGAATCGTTCCTGACGTACTGCCCTATGCAGTTTACGATTTTGGAATTTTCTTTAAGGAAGTTAGAAGTTAATAACATATATAATTACATAATAATTTACTCACATGATAAGTTCAAATAGGTCAGTTTCGGGCAATTTTTAGAGATTGCTTCTAAAATTGCGTCGGAAAGAAAAAATTGATAGCTAAGGTCTAATCTTTCAAGATGTATCAACGCAGATATTGTTGACAATAATACAGCTTGGTTGTAAACCTCACTACAATCATGCATTCCTAAATTCTTCAAAGATGCAGCTTGAGAAGGTAAGGCTTCCAAGACTCCAACCTTTTTACTAATCGCAACACCTGTTGTGCAAAATGTCTCGAGTTGTTTGCATTTTTCGATTATCTGCAACAAACAAATTTTAATTGTACTTCACTAAAAATCGATTCAAAGGACCACATAAGTAATTTTTTTTTCATCAAAGAAGACACTAACCATGGGCAATTTATCATCAAAAGCAGTCATAAAGTTAGCCCTCAAAATAATCTCCTGAATTGTCTCCAATGGCAATTCAAGTATGAAGGATTCACTCCAGTCTAGACAATCAGCATTACCTAATTGAAAGGATTTCAGTTGTTTCATTTTCCCAAAACAACTGGCGACAATCTGTGATGCGTAGTGCTCATGATTCAATTCAATTTTGAATTTGATGATATTTTCACCATAAGACATTAGCCAAGAGGAAAGCTTTTTCCAAGCATTGCACGAGTATGTGCAGTAAAAAAACTGTACGCCTTGTTTATTAATGTAATCTGGACATGTATTCTTATCAGGACAATCATCGAGCAATTGCAGTTCTTGAATGTTGGGCAACAAGTGGCAAATTCTGCCAAAGTTTCCTGTATTTGTACAAATTCTTGTCAAGTATTTTCCAGAGAGTCTTATAATTTTATCAACATCGATACTTTTGATAATTCGGTGAGGGTAAGGTTGTTCTTTTATTCCCCAAGTTTTGAATGAGAAATCGAGTGATTTGAAATTGTTCCACGATCTCTGGCTCAGGCTTTGCCATTTTTTAGAAACTGGAAGATATAAAGTGAAGATTATTATTAACAATAAAATCATATTAAAATTTATATTTATTATATTATGTTTCAACCCCTATCCGTGGTTGAAATTACACTATATTGATGACTGCAAAAAATGTATCAAATTTACAAACTTATAAAAAGGAGGGGGGAAGAATTTGTTGAAAAATATACCTTACAATGAATTTAGATCAATTTAAATGTATAAGGTAGGACTGATTCATATAACCTTACTGATGAGTCCAGTGAGTCAGTCCGGGATGAAACATAGAAAATCTAGATTTAATTTACTCAAAAATATATATGGTTCAATTGCAGAACACAAAACAAACAAATATTATCGACCCTAATACCAATAAAAAAATCTTCTTTACAATTACTCTTTTCTATGTTGCTTTGTAAATTTACAAGAATTATTTAAACAATTTTCATTTGAAAAATTCAGAGTTTTGCTATTTTGAAATCAATAGGCTCGATTTTTTACAAAATCAACTGAGAATGTCTTTCCAATGATTTTTTCATATATTTCTCTGCAAATTTACAAGATTTTTTTATTATTCAAAATTTGCACAATTTATTTGCGAAGTCAATTAACAATATCCTTCCGATCACTATTTTCTATGTTGCTTCGTGAATTTATAAGAATTAATAATTATTTAAACAATTCCGATCAAAAAATTCAAAGTCTCGCTGTTTTTCAAGAAATAGGCACAATTTGTTTACGGACTTAACTAAGAATATTTTTCTGATGACTTTTTTATATGTTCCTTTGTAAACTTCCAAGATTAATTAATCATTCAATCAATTTTATAAGCCAATTAGGAATTTGACTATTTTTCAATGAATGGGCTCTATTTTTTATAAAATGAACTGAGCATATCTTTCTGATTTTTGTTGTCTGTAATTTTTTGTTATATTTAATATAATAATGTATATATATATATATGTATATATTATATATATGATTATATATTATATGTATATAAAAATATAATAATAATATAATAATAAATATAATTTGTTGTCTATAATGCTCTGCAAATTTTCAAGATTTAATAATAATCGCTTAAACAATTTTGAGGAACAAATTGGAGGTTTGGCTATTTTTTAAAGAATGGGTTCAATTTGTTCAATTTGATGATTCTTTTATATATTCCTTCGTAAATTTACAATAATTATTAATAATTTAAACAATTATCATAAAAAAATACAGTTTCGCTATTTTTCAACGAATATGCCTAATTTGTTTACGGAATCAACAAAGAATGTTTTCCCAATAAGCCTTTCCTACGTTACTTTGCAAACTTACATTAACTATTATTTATTTAAACTTTTTTTATAAAAATATTTTTTTAAATTTGAGTTTTGTATTTTTTTAAAATTGAATTGCTCATACTTATTGAATTTGTTTCTAATGTTGCGTTTCTAATAGCGTTTCAGTAAAGGCTTTTTTCAAACGACACCAAATTAATTATGGGTAATTGTCAAATTGTAGGCAAATTTTAGCGCCTACAGTGGCAATCATATTATTATTATGAATTATATATTTCATAACGGAAATTGATCTTATCACATGTAAAAATTTCAAATCCAAAAGGGGCAGTTATGAATATGAGAAATAATAATGAAGCCATGCGCACGCGCATATAATCAGTCAACACTGTTCTATTCTACCGTAGTACGGCAATGATGCGAGAAAAACGTTAAAGTTTAATCTTTTTTGATGCTTATAAAAAAATAACAGATTTTAATTATAAAAAGTCACCTACTTATCAAAGAAAACACCGCCAAGCAAGTAACAGAATGGTTTTTATAATTTTTTTTCACCCCGAAAATGGTTTTGAATGCACAAACGGGAATGACGTTTTTGTTGTCAAGATGCACTCTTCAGTTTTAATATCGGATTCACAAAAAAAAGAGTTAATATTTTATGCTCAATTTTATAAAATCTTGTAATAAACGATACGCCTAATATTTCTGTATTTGTTACTCAACTGTAACTACAATATTTTACTAGGGAAAAAAGACGTACGGTAATGACGTCTGAACTGGCAAAAATTGAGGGACAGACTTCAAGGCTCTTACAATAATATTTATTTGACTTAAAAAATGTGCATCCATTAAATTTATGTTCATGTGAAGTTTTCAAATTTGATACGTTAAGAGTTTTTCAGGTTACTGTCTAAAAAAAAGGAGAAAATCAGTTTATCCTTGTGCAAAGTGAGGTTGGGACGCCGTACGGTAATGACGTTTCGGGTGTTCTTATATTAAATTAAAGTAAATAGGAACATAAATGAAAAAAAAAAGAACTGACAATTTTGTAGATGATGATAATAAGTGTTTATTAAATTTAAAAAAAATAGCACGAGTTTTCAAGTTAATGTTATATTACTGGGTCTTCAAGTTTGCCTTCAATTTGACAATTACCCTTATACTTTTTCAGGGTCCTGATACACTATTTTTGCATAAAGTTCAAATTTCATTTTCATATATTTTTTTTTACCAACCTTAATGAATGTTTAAGTAACGTTTTCAAAACGTCACAAAAACGTTACAAAAACGTTTCATCCTACGAGAATTTTTGAATTCTTACATAAGAAGCTTCAATTAGAAAAGTGTATTTTTTTCGAAATATTAGTATTACGAAGTGACTATTTCATTAAAATTATAAAACATGAGTTTACCTCGTTCGATACGAATTTTGTCAGCTATCGGCAGATGCTGAAAAATTTCGATGAGACAATCCTCGGTTAATTTGTCTATTTCCAAAGTCTCAGTTCCTCCTATTTCTGTTTCCTTTTTCACTTTTTCAACTTTTCTCATTTTATCAACATCTCCCATTTTTATTTATCACTTTTTTTTTTTATTCGCAAGTTTCACCATAAAAGAAGAAAATAAGACAAAAATTCAAAAGTTCATTTGAAAGCCGAACAAGAGAGCGTTGCAGACCTTATGACTGGCATTGAACGAATGTTTCTTGTATAGAAAGAGGGGAAGATTGGGGTACAAATTAGTTGGTACCTGAGGCCAAAATTTTCGACAGTACCTATAGACCTCTCCAACTAAAATGGCCGATTATCATAAATTAATTTTCAAACAAATATTTTAATTTTTCACCAAAGATAAGAATTTAAAACAAAAAAAAATATTCTACCGAATACTACGATTGTTAAAAAAATACATAAATTTTTAACTAAAAAAAGATAATTTAAAAAAATGAATAGTTCAATTTTCAGTAGAGAAATCATTTTTAATCCGAAAAAACGAAGTTTCAACAAAATATATCAATTTTCAACAAAATAAATAACACTATCAAATTTTCAGCTAAAAATGGTATATAGTCAAAAAAATAATTTTCAACAAACAAGAATTTTTTTACAAACAAAGAAATCATTCATAATCAATAAAAAAAAAATAAATTTGAAAAGAAGAAGAATAATTTTTTATAAAAAAAATTAAATAATTCCATTTGTTGCTAAAAATTGATTAACAAATTGGTTCAATTTTCAAGCAATGCAATTAATTTTTAACCAAAATAGATAAATTCTCAAGCAAGAAGAATAATTTTCAACAAAAAAAGTGAATTTTCTACCAAATAGATAAGTTGTCAAAATGTCAACCAAAAAATCATTTTTCAATCAAAAAAATTTTTTTTCTCCAAATAGATTAATTTTAAATGAAAAGATACGAATTAAAAAAAAAAAAATTCAACAAAATGGTTCATTTTTCCACTAAAAACCATTTCAACCCAAATTGAAATAGTTAAATTTTCAATGAAGCAGATAAATAATTAGTAAATTTTCACCCTTTTTCAACGAAAAGTATAATAATTTGCCAAAAAAGACGAATTTTTAACAAAATACATGAATTTACTATGAAACAAAAATTAATGTAAAAGATTCCAATAAAATAGTTACATATTCAAATAGAAAAATTAATTTTCAACGAAAATAGATGAATTTTTCACCAAAGAGAAGAATTTAAAACCAAAAAAAATAATATTCTACCCTATACTATGAATGATAAAAAAATATACATAAATTTTGAACTAAAAAAAGATAATTTTTAAAACAAAAATGAATAGTTCAATTTTCAGTAGAGAATTCATTTTCAGAAAAAACGAAGTTTCAACAAAATATTTCAATTTTCAACAAAATAAATAACACTGTTAAATTTTCAACTAAAAATGGTATATTATAGTAAAAAAAAAATTTTCAACAAACAAAAAAAAAACATTTTTTCAACCAAAGGAATAATTTCTTACTAAAG
>CAKNXH010058602.1:120512-142356 GCA_932178445.1 Andricus quercusramuli | reverse complement strand
CTGGGCCCAGAGATGCGCCTTTGCTGGGCCAGAATCTGGCTTTTCCTCGAAAAACATGTTCAGCCAAAGTAAAGACGAAGTTGGGAACAGCGGTGCGCCGAGTCTGGGCCAAACTCTGACTTTTCCTTTTAAAACATGGTTCGTCGTAGTAAAAGTAACACTGTGCCCAGTGATGCGCCTTTTCTGGGCCAGACTGTGACTTTTCCTATTGAAACATGTTTAGCCAAAGTAAAGACGAAGTTGGAAACAGTAGTGCACCGAGTCTGGGTCAAATTCTGGCTCTTGCTCTTAAAACATGGTTTGTCGTAGTAAAAGTCACTTCGGGCCCAGTGATGCCCCTTTGCCCGGCCAGAATCTAGCTCTTCCTATTAAAACATGTTTAGCCAAAGTAAAGACAAAGTTGGGAATAGCAGTGCGCCGAGTCTGGGCCAAAATCTGGCTCTTCCTCTTAAAACATGGTACTTGCTATACATTTTTTGTCAATGAAGGTATTGTCACCTCTTGTGGAGTATTCCAGGAATAATTTCCACCCAATACCTTTTAATTTTGAAACACCTGAACCCCTTCAAGTGTGCCCGGAAAATGCCCCAAAAAACGCAAAATAGCAGTTTTCTATCAAATTCATGCTAAAGAGGGTATTTAAAAAAAAAATTTCAACATGAATTATTTTTAATCGATAAAAGACGAGTTTTAAAGTATATTTGAATAATTTTAAATGGTTTAAACAATTAGTATGCGTTTAAATAATTTTTTCCCCCCTGTAAATCGTGAAAAGTTATTATCTGTCGGAATAAATCGTAGAAAGTTGATGAATGTCAAGAGTGATTGTTCTTGTTCAACTTACTTGATGAATATTTAAACAATTTTCATTTGTTAAAACAATTTTTCGTCCCTTAAGTCGTAAAAAGTTATTATTTTCTGAAAATAATGACACAATTTAAGAATGTTGAAAGCAATACATTTTTGAAGGATGTTTGGTAATTATATAAACAATTTTGATTTGTTTAATTAATTGTTTCCCCCTATAAAGTTTTAAAAATTATTACTTTCTGGAATTGATGACACAATTAAAGGAATTGATGAGTCATTTTTTTTACAGAATATTTAGCAACTTTTAAAATAATTTTTATTTGTTCAAACAATTTTTGTTTGTATAAAAATGTTTGTCTCTGCAAATCAAGAAAATGTATTCTTTTCAGCAATTAATGACACAATTAACGAGTTTTAAGAATAATGCTTTTTTGCTTAAAATATTTTAAAATCATTTAAAAAATTATTAATGTGTGGTGAGCCGACACTTGTAGTTATTTACTACAAGAAATTATCCACCTAGAAACACTACCCGAATCGAGTAGTGTCACGCCTACCCCGAAAGGAAAATGGCTCAATGGTATACATACAATAATCATTAATATAAACCATTTTTGCAGTCTGTTATGAGTAGTTACTCTTTCAGATCATATTCGTTAAAATGAATAATTTTTCAAATGAATTTTGAAATGCTGAAAAGAATAAATTTTCTCGATTTGCAGAGAAAAAAATTTCTAAACAAACAAGAAATGTTTAAACAAATAAAACTTATTTTAAAAAATGCCAAATATTCTGTAGAAATAAAAATTACTCTTAAATTCCTTTAATTGTGTCATTAATTCCAGAAAGTAATAATTTTTCACGCTTCACAGGGGGAAAAAATTGTTTAAACAGATTGAAATTGTTTAAATAATTACCAGACATCCTTCAAAAATGTATTGCTTTCAACATTCTCCAATTGTGTCATTATTTTCAGAAAATAATAAGTTTTTACGATTCTAGAGAGAAAAAATTGTTCAAAAAAATGAAGATTGTTTACATAATTACCAAATAAGTTAAACAAGAACAACTACTCTTGACATTCATCAACTGTGTACGAATTGTTCCGAAAGATAATAACTTTTCACGATTTACAGGGGAAAATAAATTGTTTAAACAAATACTAATTGTTTAAACAATTTAACATTATTTAAAATATACTTTAAAACTCGTCACTCATCGATCAATAATAATTCATGATGAAAATTTGTTTTAAGGTATCGTCTTTAGCAGGAATTTGATAGAAAACTGCTATTTTGCATTTTTTTGGGCATTTTCTGGGCACAATTGAAGGAATTCAGGTTTGTCAAAATTAAAAGCTATTGGGTGGAAATTATTCCTTAAATACTCCTCAAGAGGTGACAATACTTTAATTGACAAAAAATGTATAAGAAGTACTTCTTTTTTCCATTTTTTTGAAAATCGAGCTTTTCACATTTAAAACTCCATGTTAATTTCAAAAGCCCGCGGGCACGGGTTAACGTTGAAAAAAATAATAAAAATTACGGAATTTATTTTTCCGGAAAACGAGAAAAACGGGGGGGGGGGGCGGGGGTTATCACCAAAAATCGAAAGTAGAATTTTTGGACCACCCTAAAGGTTTGCCCTAGTAAAAGTCACTCTGGGCCCAGTGATGCACATTTGCTATGCCAGACTCTGGCTTTTCCTATCAAAACATATTTAGCCAAAGTGAACACGAAGTTTGGAACAGTAATGCGCTGCATCTGGGCCGATCTCTGGCTTTTCCTCATAAAACATGCTTCGCCGTGATAAAACTGACACTTGGCCTACTAATGTGCCATCACTGGGCAAAGCATCGGCGGTAGATCGACAAATTTGAATAGCCAATATAGGCAGCCAGTACGGGCACAACACTGGGCCTATTAAAATGCCGATATTGGCCCAATAGCATTAGCCGATCTTTGGCTACCGAAATCGGACCAAGCCTGGGCCGTGTGTTTAGTTTCGGCAATTCGCACTTGGGAATATCTTTTTTTTTTAGTGTTTTTACAAACAAGGCATTTACGTGTTATTGGAGCGATGGCAAATACAATATTGATTGACTGAATATACTCTGCGTTTTTTTTTTACTTTTGAAGTGTTGAAAAATACGCACGAACTCATGGACTGACCATAAATTAAAGAATTACATGTGATAATGTTTGTTCTTCAGCATTAAATATTATTAATGCAAATAAATCAATTTTGTTTAACATGAATGTGAACTTAATTTTATAAATTATCTTTAAACTTTAGGTTTTGTTACACCATTTTCACACAGTTGATCAAATAGAATTTCGTGCTGAAAATCGGTGAGTGGTGAAATACAATGAAAAAGAGTTGTGACCTGTGTTCCGCAGATTTTTATTTTCCGCGCAAAAGTTATATTTTTTCACATCTTGTAAATGTCAAGTTTTGTTGATTTTGTCAAGTCGAAGAATGTCATAAATATGATTTATAGAGCTCCTTCATGACTAACAAGCAAGATGATTAGAAATTCTGATTTGAAAACAATGTATTTTGGAAAATGTTGACAACGACGACGACAACAATGTCGACGATGAACTGGATTATATAGCTACATATTTGATTTTATATGATTTGATTCATTCATAAGCGACAACCCAACACTACAAGTATTAATTAAAGGGTTATACGATACAGTGAATGTATATACATTTGCGTATTATTTTAGTTGCTTAATCCTATTCATCGCTTGCTCAATATATAGTCTTTCATTTTCTTTTTAAAAGTGTATAATGATATATCAAACAAGTCCTCATCTAAAATGGCTGCTTCGTTGAACATATTTGATTCCCTAGATAATCTGAACATCGATGAGTTTTGCAGTATTGAATTATTCGTCGGAACAACATAGAGTAGTTCAAAAGACCTAGCATTCCTACGAGGGATTTTAAAGTGTAGGTGAGCTAAAATCGTTGGGCAGATGATTAGTCCTCTTATTACTTTCGAGTTGAACGTTTATGATAAAATCAAATGTCTATCCTGAATTTTGTAGGCATTGAATCTTTTACATAATTTATTATAATCGCTACCACGCTCAGTATAAGTGCCATCTTCTCTAAAGGCTGACAATTTTAAGAACCGCTTTTGTTCCTTCTCCAATGCATTTGTTACATTTTGGTCAAATGGACACCAAATTTGAGACGCGTATTCTAATTTCAGTACTTCTTCACCAGTGTTGCCCTGACACCGTTAAATAAAGCTGTGAATAATGTGGGTTGCAAATTCAAGCCCTGAGGTTAGTCCGACGATGGTATAAACGGGTCAGAGCTACAACCTGCATATTGTACAAAATTTGACCTATTAGAAAGGAAGTTTCCTAGTAGGTTTACTAGATTACCAGTGATGTCAAACTTCTGGAGCTCTTAGTTTACTTTTGGTT
The DNA here is from genome assembly GCA_932178445.1 of Andricus quercusramuli. Taxonomy (NCBI): domain Eukaryota; kingdom Metazoa; phylum Arthropoda; class Insecta; order Hymenoptera; family Cynipidae; genus Andricus; species Andricus quercusramuli. The sequence continues at coordinate 138,101 of CAKNXH010058602.1, read as the reverse complement.
GGTTCAGTTTGTCCAAGCACTTTAAATCATCTATGAGTAGATAAACAACACCAACTTGTGTATCTTCGCTAAGCGCTACAGTAATTAATTGTGACAAGACTGTCAGATTTGTGACAGTTGCTCCACCTGTTATGGATCCCTGTTGTGATTTAATAACATATGGTACCATAGACGAAGAAATTTCATTAGTGACGCATGCCTCAAAAGCTTGAGAAAAGTTTTTACATTGTCATCCTATAATGAGAAGGTTTAGATTTGTGTAAAATTTGACCCCCCCCCCACCCCCGATTTTCTCAAATGTCCACGTTTTAAGACCACCTGAACCAAAAAACAGATTGTTACAAAATGTCTGTCTGTCTGTTAGCTTGTTAGCACGATAACTTTCGAAAGAATTAACCTATTGGATTGGGCTTTGGTATACTCTCTGGGGGTCCTAAAGTAAAGTCGAAGTTCGTTAGCTGGCCATTTTGGATAAAAATTCAAAAAGTGAGCACATTTTGAAAATTTCTGAAAACACTTTTTTTTAGTATTTAAAAATTCTATGGACGGATAATAATAGTACTCAGGAGGGCGACAAAATATTCTCATACATTTTTTTGATAGAAGAAATATTACTGGAGTTATAGTATTTGCGAAATTCCAAAAACACAAACGAAAATGAACATTTCAAGTAAAACAACGCACGATATGAAAAAAAGTAAAGAGAAGAAAAGATGTTTCTTTTTGAACACCCTACAATATTGTTATGCGAGTATTTTTGAATTGATTAAAAAATCAAAAATTCAAATTTTTATCGCACAAAAAATGAATTAAATATCGAAAATTCCATTTTGCGTTCAAAACAGGTCTACAAATTTGTTATTAATCACATTTTGATGGGACGCGTAGTTTTTGTTTCATTTAGAAGAAAACTGATTTAGGAATTAAATAAATTCAATTTTTGGACAAATGACATAAACCACGAAAAAAATTAATAGATTTTATATTATAATATTTTCATATTTTCAAATCAAATATCGAGCTCGAAGCGCGAGATAAATATATGATCGAGCCTGATAACACATCTGCGTTAAGCTTTACAAGGAAATCAGCTACACTGAGAAACTTTAAGGTAGAAAAATTACTAAAACGGATAGCAAATGGGGGCAAAATGCTTAAATTTCGACATTTTAATACATAAATTATAAGTTATACTATTTTTATAAGAAGATTTCCTATTTGGTAATAGCAAGCCTTACTATTTTCTGTTGTAAAATCCGATGTAGGAGAAATTAGTAGAGAAAGTAATAAATTGTACAAAAAAAATAAAAGTAATAAGTATTTTAAATAACATAATATACTAAATATGTAGAAGAAATTACTATTGTCTGTAGGAACACGATGTGTATTATGGACATTTTCCACTTTTTGTAACAAAGGTTAATACTATCACCATCTTTTGGGCATTAAGGTCCCGAGATCTCCCTCCATCCGCCATGACACTGCGCCAGCGTAGAAGACACATCTCGTCTCCCTGCGCAGGAGGGGAGGAATTGGGCGGTCTGCGTACTGTCAACCGAAGTGAAGTCCTTGTCTTTGAGCGTTTGAGCCTCGTGTAAGTAAGCTGACGTTTAAGTTGTGTGCCTTTTTGTTGTCGCCACAGAGTGGTTTATCTTTTGGAATTATTTTGCATCCGTCGATATTCTTTGCGTTGAAGCTGCTCAGGAGTCTCTTCTAAAGGTGGGCAGCTTAGCATCCACCTTTTTACTTTGTCGTTTTTGTTTTCGTACACTCCGTGAATGCATTCTTCCAATTATCTTAGTGGAAATTGAAATGTTTAATTTATTATGAAATATAAAAGGGGGTTAATTTTCTGATTCATTTCAAGTGTGACATCTTGTTTTTTTGACTAGTTTCTCCTTATCGCGCAGTTAAATTTTGAGAACTTTTAATAAACATGATTTATATTATTTTGCCATATTTAAAATAATGTTTCTTCATTTAAATTACCTCTCAGATTTGTCTTTCTTAGTTAAAACTTTCAGGTACTCGCGCCACTCTACCGAAATAATGAGTAAATGTTTACGCTTTCATCAAGTTAACTTTCTTCCAGGGCGGCAATATGTCTTTTGCTTGGCGCCATCTAAAATCAAATTAAAAGTCCTGGAGGAAAGAAATTTAAAACTGGTTGTTTTATTTTCAATAAAATAAGGAAATTAGAATCCTCCTTTTAACTGGCGCCCTGACGTCTATTGGGCCAAAATTTTGGTTGAAAAAGCTATGGCAGAAAAAGAACCCGAAAAAAATCTGAAAGAGTCTCGTTTTTCTTGTAGATAGGATTTAAAAATTCTATTTATTTTACATGTGCATTTTCTGTCTTATGTATTAATTTTTTATTTGTGATTCTGATTACATTGAATTTTATATCAGTCATTTTATCATTTGATTTTATACCTGTGATATTTTTTTTTATACCATGCAATTTTTTACCTGCTGATTTTCTTATGTGACATTTATTTCACCTTTCGCATTTATTATTTCTTTAAATTGTGTATGTCATCATACTAGAAGATTTTAAATTGTGATCGCGGTAAAAGTGTCGAGTGCCACGTCATAATGATGTTATGATTAATATTCGGGCGTTATTTTCTTAACGCGGTTAAAATCACGCGACCGTCACACGGTTCACTGGTGCAAGCAAACGTGTGGTCGGCCTGTACACAGAAAAGGGACAGAAAAGAAAAAAAAGTGATATTATGATATCCTGGTACTTACCAAAAGTAAGGTTGCCTTATGGGATGTTCAGATATTACTTATTAACATTTAGCAAGACTTTCAATAAATGAAAGCATGACACCCTTAACACCTGCAATAATGGTTATCTAAGGAAGATTCAATAGAATACTTTAATAAGTTTCTTTGAATATTTATACTGTGTTATACTAAAAATACACTAATATTATGATTTTGATAATTAAAAATGAGAAAAATTTCCATATTTTAATGGTTTTTATACAGCAGAACTTTATTGACTAACTCAAACTTTTCTTTGTAAGTTTCTCATTAAGATCTTTTAATTTAAAGTAATGTTTACAAATAAGATTATTATTAATCAAAAACTAGATTTTATTGATTAATTTGATATATAATTATTCATTAAATAAAAATAAAAATTGTTTTGCAGTGAGCTTTACTGTAACAAGAAACAAATTTTTGGTGTTGTAAAAATTATCCTTGATATTTCAGAAATATTTAATCTTTAATTAATAAATTTTTGAATTATTCAGAGAGAATCTCTAAAACTACAAAAATGCCAATGCAAGTTAGAGATAAAACTATTAAATAGATGCATTTACTGAGTACTGTGTCACTGTCATAATTGCGTTTTCAAAAGTGGGGGAAATATTTCAAGGGCCAGTTTTAGAAGAATTTTTCCAACATGTGTTTTTTACGACTGTAGACTGTCTCTTGACAAGGAAGGGATGTACAGTTTAAGAGGTTGGACTACACTGTACTTGAGTTCTTGGAAAAATGCGTACAAACCAATATTTGTCATTTCCAAAGGGAGTTTTCATTCGTCTATTTTTTCCTGTTTTAAAATGATTTCAGTGTTCAGTGTGGCCCGGTACGGTTCAGTTGCTCTAGACTCTAGACGGGAATTTTAAAGTATCGAAATAACAAAATTGTAAGAAGTGTGTGCAAAATAAAAAATGATAAAAAGATTCCGTAGTTTTATAAAGTGAACTTTCATTTCAAATTTATAAGGGAGTTGATGTTTGCCTTTCATAATGGAATATAGTACATAACAACAGAAGGATAAGTATTTTTCTTCTTCATGATTTTCTTCTTGTGTGAAACTGAAATTTTTTTTTTTTTCTTTAGAAATTTTAACATGTTTTCATGATTTCGCGGGAATTTGACAAAATGAGGGGCAAAGAAATAGTTAGTATGTGAAATTGTTACATATAAAGAGAGAGGGCATCGATGAAATCAATTTTGAATGAGACCTTTAGAGAGATAACAAAGCCTTTGATACTTTTATCGAATTTATATATGAAACATTGGAACTTAATGTTAATTCAATTTTTCAGTTAATTGGAAATTAAAAAATAAAAAAAATAGAAAATAAATAAATAAAAATTATTTAAGTACAAAAATGATTTTGAAATATTAAGGATTGACACCTAAACCGAAAATTGAAAGTTAAATTCTCATCCAAAAATTAAAAAATGAAAAATAATGTGAATAACAGTACGATAAGAAATTTCAGTCTCATATATACATACATTATTAATATAAAGCATATTATAGAAATAAGTTTTCGTAGTATCCTATTAAAATATACCCTGATGAGGAGATTTAAATAATCTCGAAACATGTTGGTTCCAAAAGTAGTATAAAAAAGACGGAGAAAGAGAAAGGAAATTTGAGTGAGGATGGCTTGGTTGTCTCTTTTCCAATTCTCTCCCTCTTTTTTCATCTTGTTATATACTTGTCTCTAACGAGCCGATCAAAACGTTGTTTGGAAAAATATTTTGAGGCCTTTCTATGCAATTCTTTTTGCATATTTTGAACTTTTCGAATATGTTTTTTCAAAATAACTGCTTTTTGGATTCATAATGTTTCTGAGCCTTTTGTTTAAAAATAGAATTTTTGCACAGATTGACTTGATGATATTGTGTTTCTAAAATTTTTCTTACAAAATCGAACGGGAACGTTTTCGAACGGCAGGTATAGCCTGCGTGCGTTTTCGACAGAACATAAGATGGGCTTTTAACTACCTGTTTCTTTACTAATAACGGGAGTGATTGATTGATTTATTGGAGATTCATTAAATTTTTTTAAAAATTAAATCAATTAACTTAATTCAATTAATTCAATTTGAATTGGTGAAAAGATCGGGTAATTCAATCAGTATTTTTTTTCTCTTTCTTCTTCTTGGATTGGTGAATATATTTGATTGTTCATTAAATTCGCTCGGTGTAGTTTGTTTTTTGACTTATTACGCTCAATAACTAAAGGAGGGGCGTGCTTGATGAACAATTAATTTTTGTTTTCTTATCTTTCAAAAAGGGAATTTAATTTTTTTTTCTTTTCGAAAACATGGCCGAACAAATTAACAGCTGGTTATTAAAACTGGGTACGGAAAGAATCCGTGCTATTTTAAATTCACATTTCGTCAATAATACCGGTACTCGCGAAGTGGTATTGGATAGGGCGATTCGTTATTTTAGAAGATTTGTGGGGGAGGCCGTCTGAACGGCATTAGATGAGGATACGTCACATCAAGTGCCATTAGAATCGCATAGGCGTCGAATAGAACTTGATAGATCCTTACAAGAAGACGAAACCTTTATGTCAGGGGGAAATAGCACCCCTTCCACAATTCGCAAAAGTGCATTAATAAAAGGAATCTCGGGATCCCACTCCCCACCAATCCAAAATAATTATACACTCTCGGAATCCGGATCATTTAGTGAGGGGATCATCCGAATCCCAATTTCGTTAACTACTACAGTTACTACCGATACTAATGCGGTGGTCACTAGTAGAATAGCAGACAATAGACCCACTATTGCCCAAGTCTCAATTATTAGTCAAAATACGGAAAATCTTGCGTGGCCAACAATGTCACCCTTAGGACAGAGGAGTGAATGTTTCATAAATAGAGAGGGGGTACCTTTTCATTCCGAATCACGTATATCAAGTAAACCGCAATCACCGCAAGTGGAAAGGATAGTCGACATCCCGAAAAAAATTCCCAAAAGTCTTAATAATGCTCACTTTTTGCCGCAACCGGATCTAAATAATAGAACTCGTGCGACACATTTTCTAAATCATATAGCGAATGAGGCGAGATCGAGGTCAATTAATCAGGACATATTAGGGGCATCGAATACATTTTTTGCAAATAATTTAACCTCCTGACAAACGGATCACAGGAGTGGTTATGGTATACGGAATGAAACCTATGAAGGTTTAAATGATCTCCATTCTGAATTTCGGGAAAATAGAAGAGATTTTGGTTTCCAACCAAATGAACCCATCAGGTGCGGTGCCTGTCGGGGTGATATTCCGAGAGAAGTCCCACAAGGTAGTTTCTACGGTCAACCTCATTACCATCCTTCTTATCTAGGCCCAATGAGTGGCCCATACACCGAACAGCCTACTGCTTTCGGGCCAGCCAATACTCCCTATAGAAGAGGTAATACAATTCTATCGCAAATCGCGAAGCAATGGAATATTAATTCACAGGGCGAGGTGATACTAGTTTAATCACTTTCTTCGATAGAGTAGTGGATGGGCCGGCAGTAGATTCATTAAATGAGGAAGAGGTTCTTATATCAATGACTTTCCTGTTAGATTGTATAGCATTAGTATGGTTTAGGCATAATCGGTACCTGTGGAGGACTTGGCAAGAGTTTAAATACGATTTTTGCAACAGGTTTGGGGATATTAATTACCAAAAGCGACTAGAGGAGCAAATAATCGCTCGTATGCAGTGCCCGGAAGAATTTAGTGTGGATTGTTTGACATATATGATGAGTCTGTACAGATTGTACCTGGAAGCAGACCAAAGAGTACCATTTATAAATTAATGATTTGAACTCTGAATGGACACATGGCAGTCTTCATTATTTCTCGAAAGACAAGATTCGAAATAAGAGAATATACTGCGTGTTTGTCAGTAAGCAAAATTTAACTTGCCACCAGCCACGAAAACCTACCGGTGTCATTTTCTTCGTACGCCTTCAAATTCTTGAAATATTTTTGGCTACCCAACAGTACATAATCGAAAAATCTATCAAACAGGAATAACACCCCTCGCCAAGTAGCAGGGGGTTGCATTTTTAATCACAATGCATACACTGGTATTTTCATAAGCACGTAACTCGATTTGTCAATTTTTTTCTGAGGCTCTTCAAACTTGTTTTTTAACACCACTTGATACTATTTTATCATTTAGAACAAAACAAAATATCCTAACCATTTTTTCATAAATTAATTGTTTATTCAACTCTTTTGGCAATTTATGCATCTTCAATTCTTTTAATGGTCTCAAAAGAAATTTAAAATCTCAGGTAATAATATGGCCAAAATAAGATTTTCCGATATACGGGATCGAATCTACAAGAACTCGCATTCACATTCGGATGTCACGCTCCAGCATGCCACAGACAAATTTTCAAGTATACCATTTTGTTCTATTATTGCCGTTTTGTCACGATAGCCTTATACTGCTATAAAAACTGTTCCTTATTTCAATTACTCGTCCGAAAATAATGATTTATTGTTTATACGAATTAATTATTATATATGTTACATATATATAGATGTATAAATTTTGAACAAATAAAAAGTATAAAGTTGTTTTCTCAAAGTAACCAAAACGCGGTAAAAAAAAAGTTTATCTGTGAAACCTCAATTATTCCTTAAAACACCTACATATTTAGCTGAAAATGAACGAAGGAATTTAGAAAGATCCCTGAATCAGCGAATGTTAATATTTTTGTCCATTTTCCGTTTACCATGGATGTCATATATAGTAGATACAAATTATCAGTATAGCTGGAATAGAGATATTAAGATGACGTGTCTGACGGAATTATCGGAGCAGCACCAGAGCATCATGTGAATATTGAAATAAAATAGCGACAGTCTAATCAGGAGCAGTGAAAGTTTAGATTTACTTTAGATATTCAAGAGAGTTTTGCCACTTTAAACGTACGACAATGTAGACGGTAATTAAATTGAAATATCATGAAACGCACGAAAACCAAAAATCTTGACCTTCAAATGTATTATCCTGATTTCAGGGATACTCATTTTTCCTATACCAGACGAATAAGTGGCTGATGCAATTTCGTATGTTTCTGTACGAACTAAAAGATTTCCTTATTTAAAGATAATAAAATTATACATAATCTGTCGAAAATAATTAATTTTAGAACTTAGCAATGAAGTCAAAATTATTGAGTGTGAGAAAAGTGTATATAAAGTAACTAAACGTTTTACTCAAATTAAGTGAACGTTTCACCTGATCTAACACTTTCTTTGAATTTAATTTACTAGAAACTCATATGCCGACAATAACACATCAAAAACCAAAATAAAAAAGTGGAGCACAGAGATAAAAATACAATTTATGGTTCTAACAAATTTTTGGTTATATAGGGTGTCTACGCCAGGGCTTACCAAAAAGTATGCAACCCGCTGTACACGGCCATAAGAATAGCATTGGCATGTAAGGCGGGTAGCATTATTTTCGGTAAGCCCTGGCGTGGGCACCCTGTATGTTCGATCGACTGTTCAATCACAGAAAAAATTACGGAAAAATATATTGCAGGGGAAAAATTAATCCACAAAATGTTGGAAAAGCACAAAATCGTTTAATTAAAGAGATTACTCAAGTACTGGAAGCAATTAACGAAAAGAAAAAAGGCTGAAATTAATATAATGGAAAGTTTTCACCATGAACAATTGCTATTGCTTTTTAATACTTATCAAATATATAGTGCAGCTTCTGAATTTCAGTATCATAGAACGAAGTTGGTTGGGTCTGAAGCCATTTGCAGCGAGGGGGATTCGAACGCTTAAGCCTAATCCCGCAAGTCGATTATCTCAACTACTACATTGTTACACGAGTTGCGATATGTGAAATAATTCAAAAATGCCAATGCGAGAAAAAGTTGTCTTAAAACAGAATTCCAGTGAAACCTCTCCATAGCGGACACTCACGGTGATCGACTTTCTGTCCGCTTAGAAGAGGTATTCGCCCAAGAGAGGTGGCCACCACCTAAATAAAATAAATTGATAAAGTAAATAATTAATCAAATATATAATTGGATCAACAAAATATATTGATGAATAAAATAAATTAATAAATGAAATGAATGATTAACTATATAACATCAATTAAAAATAAAATACATAAAGAAACAAATGAAGAACTAAATGAAATGAAATAATTAATAAATAAATTAATACATGAAAAAAGAATAAATAAATGCATAAATGGAATGAATGATTAAATTAATAAAATAAATTAAAAAATGAGTGAAGAAATAAAATAAGTTAATAAATGAATGAATCAATAAAATAAATGAAATAAAAAAATAATATAATAAAATAAATAGATTTATAAATAATGAATACTTTTAGGTGAAATAGAGGACGGGAAACCATGTTAACACTCTTCGAGACATTGCAAAAGAATACTAAACTCGCTTGAGAAACTGAGAAACGATTGCTAATGGGCATCAGGCAAATCATTGTAGGAAAATGAACTCTTTGACATGTCTGGTGACGATACGGTTACGTTTATACCCCACCCCTATGTGCGTCGTTAAGCTAATGAGTCAGGTTGTATTGTGACTGCCCGTCTCGTAAAAGTAAATTCATATCTTGGCGGTCAGCACCAGAGAAATTTTAACTGTTTGACAGGTCTAATGACGATACGGTTATGTTTATCCCCATCCCTATGTCTACCATCAAGCTAATGAGTCAGGTTGCATTGAAGCTGTCCGTATCGTAGAGGTAAATTCATATCTTGAGGGTCAACAAAAGTATCCTTGTTGTTAGGGAGAGGTAGCTTAACATGGGATTTCCTATGTCGTTGGTCCGGGACTCATGAAAAGTGTCCGTAAACAGAGGTGTCCGCTCTGGAGAGGTGTCCGTTAGTAGAGGCTACACTGTATTTGGCTGCAACATTAGGTGAAGTTAGTCGCATAAGGAAAATTTTTACTGCAAAAGGATTCCTGTTGAGACAAATGAAAATCCTCCCAACCTTTGATTACAGAGGAAATTCCATTCACGTCAAGAAACATCCTTTTGTTACAAGACGACATTTCTCTAAGTGGCATTTGTAACTGAGGTGGTGACCTCGGTATCAAATTCTGAATACGCGTTCATGCCATCTCGCGCACATGACAAGAGCTCTCGTATTTACCTCGCATATCCATATAAGTCAGCTGAAACAGTCGCTGAACAAAAACACGTCTTGCTCCAATAAACTTTCGACTCTACGCGATCTGTGAATGAGTTGTGCCATCCAAAATTGTGTTATTTATTATAAAATCACTTCATTGTTGAGTGGGAATATGGAGTAATGTGACGACTGTCACAGAAATGTCAAAAATAAATATTTTTTAGTTCATACAATCCATTTGTTGCCGGTTTTGCTATTAATTCATCCGGTGGTCTGCACGGATAGGTTGCGTTGTTACGACTTTGACGGCGAGCTAAGCAAGCCAATCGGATCAGTAGCATGTGCCGACCCTTCTGTAATGTCCACTGCATCACTATTGTAATCTAGGTTCAGTGGATTTGACAAATCTTACAGTATCTAATACAAGGGAATAGAGTTTTATTTTACTAAAGGATTACCGTTGAATTCACTTGAATTTCATTGTGACATTTGCAATTCGCTAAAATATCAAATTCGGTTATCCCGCATTAAGAGCAGCTTTTACTATTACGGTTACAAGCAACACTTTACATTTCTTGATTAGTAAATATTACATTTCTTTTTTCTACTTGTGTGAATCACTCTGCCAGCCCGGTACGTGACGAATATAACAGGACCATTATATGACCGTCGCACAGTGGGCTTTTTTGCAAAATTTACTTTCAAAACCTAATATCTCTCGAACAAATTGCCCAAAATGGATGTTCTTTGAACGAGATTAAAGATTATCAAATGCAAAATAAGGTAAAATTACGAAGAAAAGTTTTACCGAATTTTCTAACCTAGAAAATGCGGGAAAGGTCCGTAATTTTTTGACAAAAATTACAAAATTGTACTAAAACTACAAAAAAAAAGTTTTGTTTAGTGTAAGACATCATATTTTATAGACTTTTTGAAGCTGAATTTAAATCTGCCAGGAAAAATAGCGTAGCGGATTTCCTTTCCGAGAAAACTGCGGTTAAATATAAAAAATCGAATATGGAGAGACACTAGTCGGAAACATGATGGTAATTTAACAAAGTTTATTATCATCAGGTTTTTAGGGGCGCGGAATCCAAATATGACGTCAGAATTACAAAATAAAGCATGGCGGATCCAATATGGCGGAACAAAAGTTTTGAAAAATTTAATAAAGTTGTTCATATTTACGCTTTGGAGGGCTCTGAATCCAAATCTGACGTCAGAATTTCAAAATTCAAAATGGCCGATCCAATATGGAGGAACAAGTGCTAGAAAAATTTAGGCAACTTTAAAAAATTTTCCATATTTACGTTTTGGAGGTCGCTGAATCCAAATCTGGCATCAGAATTGAAAAATTAAGAATGGTTTATACAATATCGCGGAAGAAATATTGATAAAATTCTATTTTAACAATTATTGCAGTAATCAAATTGTAGTTATAGATACGTTACATTAAATCCACATATGTCCTAATCTCAATTTCCTATTTTTTCCATTAATCAATTTTCATAACTTGAATTTGTATCATCGCTTAAATTCTCATTACTCAGAGAACTCGCATCACTTTAGTCATTCTCTTCTTCTGTATTTACACTGAGAACATATTTTTTAGGTATTATCACAAAATTTGAAAATTTTAATATCGGATTTGGATTCAGAGACCTCCAAAACGTAAATATGGACAATTTTGTAAAGTTTCCTAAATTTTTCCAACTTTTGTTCCTCCATATTGGATCAGCCCTTTTTTATTTTAGAATTCTGACATCAGATTTGGATTCAGAACCCTCGAAAACGTAAATATGGACAATTTTCCTAAATTTTTCAAAACTTTTGTTCCGCCAAATTGGATCCGCTATTCTCTATTTTGTAATTTTGACGTCATATTTGGATTTCGCTACCCTCGAAACCTGTCTTGCACTAAACAGAACTTTTTTCTTTGTAGTTTTAGTACAATTTTGTAATTTTTTTTCAAAGAATGACGGACGTATCCCGCATTTTCCAGGTTAGAAAATTCGGTACAACTTTTCTCTACAATTGTCCCTTATTGTGCACTTAATGAGCTTTAATCTCGTTCAAAGAACATCCATTTTGGTCAATTCTTTCGAGAGATATTAGGTTTTGGAAGTAAATTTTGCAAAAAAGCCCACTGTGCCTCGTATCACTCTGAGTGCCGTTTAGGTGCCGAAATCAGCACAAACAGTCACTGAACCGGCACTGGCCGCCTAGTGCCATTCGCCAGTGCCGCTTCAGTGCCGTTTCATCGGCAGCGATATGCAGAAATTTTGAAATTTTGTCCGACATATTGGATCCGCCATGTTGTATTTGTAATTTTTGACGTTAAATTCGAAATCAGCGACCCTGAAAACTCCCTTATCCTGGCCCATAGTGGGCTCTCTGCGTGCACGCACTGTTACTTATTGTTTTTTCATCAGAATAGAAAAAGGCGCAAAAAGACGCACCCTTACGTCAAAAGAGGCATGCTTGCATGCCTCCTCAGAACCAAGTTTTACTTAAAAGAGCAGACTAAAGTGTGTACCCTAGAAATTATGTTTTGGGGATGCCTCTTGAGTATTTTCACCGAAAATGAATAAAATCGTTAGGCCCCCTTCTAAAGTAACTCGATATTTGTTGTTTTTTTGATCGATTCATGTGATTTTTTTTCCAAAACCAATGTTCGATCGAAATAATATTTCAAATATATTTAAGTTAACTTCCGAGGGGTTTACAACTCGTGAAGTCAGCTGTACACTTGTAATGAAATCTCCTGATGTCTCCTGAAATATCTGAAGTCACTTGAATTCACTTGAATTCACTTTAAGTCACATGAATTCACTTGAAATCACCTGAATTCACTTGAAGTCACTTGAATTCTTCTGAAGTCACCTGACATCTCCTGAAATGTCTGAATTCACTTGCAGTCACATGAATTCACTTGAAGTCACATGAATTCACTTGAAGTCACTTGAATTCAGTTGAAGTCACTTGAAATCTCCTGAAATATCTGAAGTCATTTGAATTCACATGAAGTCACGTGAATTCACCTGAAGTCACTTGAAATCACCTAAATTCATTTGGGGTCACCCATATACCACGTGGACAGTTTGGGGGGGGGGGGTATAGCAAAAGTCGACGATTGTCCACAAGGGGGGCCGAAGGGGTCTATCCAAAGTCTACGTGGACTAAGGTGGTCCAAAAAATTTTTTTTTTTTCAATTTTCATGCATCGCCTGCAAATTTCTTCAAATCTCAAAAAAATAAATGCGTTTAAAAAAAAAATGATATTCAGAGGTTCCGCAAGCCCCCTATAGTTTAACACGTATTTTCCATAAGAAAGCAAGACGTTTTTGTATATTTTATTCAGAAACGTCAATATTAGGTGTACCGAGTTGATCCTGAAAAATTTTCTACAGAATTAGCTATAGAATACGAATAAGAAATTACTTTTTGAAATTCGCCCAGATAAGTCTGTTTTGTAGGGTCCCAAATGAACCCCGCAAGTGAAAAATTGGGTATTGTGAGTTTCTGGCCCCGAGCATTATTTTTTTGAGGTTTCTTTGGGTAAACACTGTTTCTAATAAATGAAATATTACTTCATTGTGATAATTTGATGCTTAAATAAATTGTTCAAACAATTAATTATTGTTTATAACCATTTTATCTTAGAATGGAGTTGAAAAGTCGCAGTTTTATCTAAATTTTTCAACTGGATCTGAACTTGTCAGTTAGAGCGAGGCAATACTCAATTGAATTCAACAGAAATAATTGTTCAAACCATTTAATTTTTTTAAATAATATTCTCTTAGAATAATCCTAGAATATTGCAGTTTATTCTAAAATTTTCCACTTTTGGTTCACTTTCAAATTATAGTAGGGTCATAATTAAATCAAGTTAACAAACCTAATTGTTCAAACAATTCATTATTTTTAATGATATTCTTTTTGAATAATGTCATAAAGTTGCGGTTTTTTCCGCAATTTTCAACTCTTCTTCTACTTTTCACTTAGAGTATGGTAATAGTGACTGAAATTCAACAAAAATAATTTTTTTAAACAAATAATTATTGTTTTTAACTATCTTGCCCTATAATAATGCCAGATAGTTGCGATTTTTTCTAAAATTTTCTGACTTTTTGTCTACTTTTTACTTAGTGAGATCATAATGTAAGTTAATAAACATAATTGTTCATACAGTTTCTTATGGTTTATAACTATTATCTCGTAGAGAAATGCTAGAAAAATATTCTCTTCATTGTTTATTTACTATTTGTTCATAACTGAAAAGCCGAAGCAAAGTTGAAAATTTAAGAAAAATCCGCAAGTTTCTAGCAATGATCTAAGAGAAGATAGTATTCAACAATAATAAATTGTTTAGCAGTTATGTTTGTCAACTTGCTTTATTTATCATCTCACTCTAATTATAAAATTCGGAAAAATCGCGACTTTCTAACTGTATTCTGAGAGAAAAATGCTAAAAGCAATAATAATTTATTAAAACAATGCATGTAAACGTCTAATTATCAGTGAGAAGTAGAATTTTATGTATTAGAAACACTTTGTTTAAAAAAGCCGCAAAAAAATCATAATTAGCGCCAGCAACTCGCAAACACCAATTTTTCACTTATAGGCTGTTTTTGGGTCCCTATAAAACAAACATATGGGGGTGATATTTGGAAACTAATTATTTATTCGTAATCTGTAGCTAATTGTGAAGAGCAATGTTGAGTTTCAACTCAATTCACCTAATATTGACGATTCTGACTTCGGAAAATGTAATAATCTAAATAGATTGGTTCAGAATCACCCACAAATCTGTATATCATTTTTTTTACGCATTTGATTATTTTTTTGGATTTGAACAAATTTGGGTCCCGCTTTCCTGAATCTTCGGATTTCTTTTTAGAAATATATAAAAAAGTAAAAAAATATTCACCGAGGGGTTCACAACTCGACTGATGGATTGTACACTGACTTCAATTGATTTCAGTGACTTCATGTGAATTCAAGTGACTTCACGCCAGTGACTTCAGCGAAGGTGTACACCTGACTTCACGAGTTGTTAACCCCTCGATATTCACTAATTTTTGTTTGGACTTCTTGCTTTGTATCATGAAGCTTATGTTTTTATGAAAAACCATATTCTCATACAATTCACATCTCCTTTTGGCTCCGTAGCTTCTGAATACCAATAATATCCATATTTTCATCAAATATGATATAAATCCACGTGAACAGAGGAGCCAGGGGAGGAAAGTTCGTCAAAGGTCCACGCTTGTCCACGTGGAGTGGGGCGGGGGTGAAGATGTAGTAAAAAATTGTCCACGTGGTATATGGATGGCCCCCTTGAAGTCATTTGAATTCTCCTGAAGTAACTTGAAATCTCCCGGAATATCTGAAGCCATTTGCATTCACATGAAGTCACGTGAAGTCACTTGAAATCACCTGAATTCACTTGAATTCTTCTGAAGTCACTTGAAATCTCCTGAAATATCTGAAGTCATTTGAATTCACATGAATTCACGTGAACTCACTTGAAATCACTTGAATTCACTTGAAGTCACTTGAGTTCTCCTGAAGTCACTTGAAATCTCCTGAAGTCAGTGAAATCTTCTGAAGTCACTGAAATATCCTGAAGTCTCTTGAAGTCAGAAGTAGGTGTACACCCAGTCGGTCGAGTTGTCTACCCCTCGTTAACTTCGATTTTATTCTTGGAATTCGTTAAAAGGTGGCTGTTCCATTTTATTGTCATGTTTTGTCAGAGCTGACCTCTTTCATTCGTGTCCCATTTGATCGGATCGCCTTCGCTTTGGGATTTATCTTGCGGATTAATGGTATGGATTACGTGAGTGCCTGTTGGTGAGTTTCTTATGAACTTGTAGTTAGAATTGTAAGCGGCTTTTCCCTCCACTTACCGAGTGGTGGGTTTTTATGCCAGGCCAATAAACCTTGTTTGTGTTCTCGAATTCATAATTGTTTTTTGCTCATCCCACCCCTCTCCTCTGATATATATATATATTTTCTCCATCTATAATTATTATTTGTGAATTTATCCTTTGTTTTGCTCAAATTACGTACATTTTATGGTCCTTCCAAGCCGGATAGGAGAGGGAGTGTGGAGTCTTAGGAGAATTCAACCTTGGCTTTATTGTGTAATGCTTACGAATCCCTTCAAAACGAAATGTTACCAGTTCTGAATCGATTCGATACGTCATCGATAAATGCTTCTACTCTTACGCATGGACCGGTGGACAAAGACAGTTCGGACTTGAATTGTCGAAGCTCGAAACTACCCAAATTAGATCTCCCAACATTCTCAGGTCGTTACGAGGATTGGGAGGATTTTCGTGACCTGTTCTCCTCTCTTGTTCATGATAACTCGCAATAAAGCAACGTGACGGAGTTGCAGTATTTGAAATCATGTCTTGAAGGTTCCGCGGCTGATTTAGGTAAAGACGTGGCCACGACCAACGCGAATTATTTATCAACCTGGCAAGCTTTGAAAGTCAGATTTTCCAACCCTCGCCTGACTATAAATAATCTCTTAACTGCCTTGATGGATTTGCTATATTTGAAAACAGAATCGGCAGGAGATCTGGTTGGTGTATGTGTTAGCAAGCTGCTTAAATCCTGAATCTCGTAAGCTGTGGGAGGCTGACCTTAGTGTCAAAGATCCTCAGGCTGTCTCTAGAGCTGCTAGAGCCTTAACAGATATTAATAAATTGGAACGGTTTTCCAGTTTTCACGACTTCGCAGAATTTCTTGAACAGCATTCTCGTGCACTTAGTATGATTGCTGCTGATACTAAAACTATTGGAAGGTCTGTCCCTACTCAATCAAAATCTGGAGTAAATTCCAAACGAGTTTTACATGCAAGTGTCGGCCCTAGTACGCGCAGTAAATCAGCATTTCGTAAATGTCCACTCTGTAATAAAGGACCTTATATTGGTACCTGTCCGAACTATCTCGAAAAGTCTCCGTACGAACGTCGCAATAAGCGCGTCGCTTACGATTGTGCGTAAATTGCTTAGGTGCCTATAGATTTCAAAATTTTCAATCCAACCGTAGGTGTATAATGTGCAGAGATAAGTCTTTCAACCCCATGACACTCCGCACATCTCGCTACGGCTCAGGTTATGCTTCTCAGTCCTAGAGGAACTAGAGTGTGTGCTCGCGCTATGCTTGATCAGGGTTCTGAAGTTTCATTTGTTACAGAGTCCATAGCGCAATTACTCGAACTTCCCAACCGTCGCGTGAAAATTGCCCTCACTGGCATTGGTACATCAAAGGCTGGTAATACACGCGCCCTTGCTCGAGTATCATTACAGTCATTTTATGACACTTCATTCCTTATAGAGACTCAAGCTTTCTTTTTCTCCATCGTCTTGCATCACAGCTTTCTTCGAAGAAGCCCCTGGATTTTCACCCTTGTCTGTTTAAAGATATTAATTTAGCAGACCCACATTTCTTGGAACCTGACTCGATTGATATCATTTCGGGGGTCGCCTTAGGTTGTATCGTTTCGGGATCGTTATATTCGGACATGCCAAGGCGGGCGGTACCCACTTCTTCAATACCTAGTACAGCGATGCATTGCGCCTCAGCCGAAAACTGCCAAGAAACGCTTCAACGGGTTTGGGCTGTGGAAGAAGTAGCACCCCTTCAATTATCTTTCAAGGGGAGCTACTT
>CAKNXH010058602.1:96170-111148 GCA_932178445.1 Andricus quercusramuli | reverse complement strand
ATATATATATATATATTTATATATATATATATATATATATATATTTATATATATTTATATATATTCTTTTTATAACGGGATAACGCACTTAACAGTGAGCAACCTAGAGCTTGTCCGCGTGCTTCGTGAATCTTGTACCATCGTTGGCTTCGAGAATTACATTATGATTCTCAGTAAAGCCCACGATGGTATAAGTTCCAGTGACTCGTTTGTCGAACTTATTCTGGCGTACGTCCTTGGAAACAATCACTGGGTCTCAGATCTTGGCATTCAGCGGTCGGGATTTCTTATCTTAGCTTAATTTTGAGCGCTATTTTGCCGATATCATATTTCGTGCTGCTATCTTTTAAATTTCCGTCAAACGGACTATCCGGTCTCGAAAATAGGATGCATAGATTTCCAATTTTTCTGCTGGAGGGAATGAACTGGGCATTCGCCCGACATCTCCATAGAGTAATTCAAACGGGGTGAAATTCGTTGATTCATGGACAGATGTGTTGTATGCAAAGATTGCGAACGGTAACAGCCGGTCCCAGTCGTCGTAGTCATTGGCATAATGTTTGACACAATTTGTCAAAACTACGTGACTGCGTTCTAGTGAGCCGTTAGTCTGTGGACGATACCCCGACGTGGTTAATTGCTTAACTCCGAATATCTTCTCCAGCTTTCGCATAAGTTTACTGATAAAGCTTCGTCCGCGGTCGGTGAGGATGCAGCGGGGAGCTCCATATTGTGCAAACAGATTCTTGGCCACGGCATGAGCCACAGTGTTCGTTTTCAAGTCTGGGATCGGTACTGCGATGCACAGGGCAGGGAAATATAGGTTGGGTAGGTAAGGCGGGTTACTTTTACGTGATACTTTTTCAGGAGGGTGTACCAGCGTAGGTTCTATGCTAGGGAGCAAGCTATAATCCTTTCTGTAGACTGGTGGATTAGAATCCTCGCTGTCCTCTGAAGATGCATCATCATAGGATGAATTGTGATGGCTGAATGCTGTCTTTGTAGATCCTCCAGTCATTCGCGGTCGCTACCGCAGTCGGCTGGCGATGCTGCTTTGATCCAGCATTGGGGCCTTATGATGCGATGGTGGCTTGTAGGTTTCGCCGGAGGCTTCGACATCCGAGGTCCCTAGTAGCCGTGGTCGGCGCTGAGATATGACTTCCTTGCGCAAGTTTGGCTATACTTCGGAGGTTTGTGTCCTTTTCTTTAGAATGGGCTTTCTCACCGCAGGCCTTCCCGTTTTCTTGCCTGGTATCGGTATTTGTGTCGTTTGACCTCTGGTGCTTGTCGATGGTAAGGAGTGAGCCCCTGATTCTGGGCATATAGGATTACCTTCTTCTTGGGCGGCCTGCACGGTTTGCTGCCGCGACAATTGAGTTGTTGTGCTTGCGGGGTCCCTAGTGTCTTCAGTAACCTTGTTCAATGTGGATTTCAACGGCAGGGCGCGATGTCGATCTGCAGGAGGTATCCGCGTGCGCTCTTATGCACCTTCCTCGTCCTGGTGAGGGTTGCTGGAATCGGCATTACTCTTGGGATCGACACCATCCATAGCTTCCGTCGAGGTATTGACAGAGACCGGGTTAAACTTAGCAGCCTTTAGGTTCCCGGTATCATTCGTATGCGAATGTCTCTCGAGCCCCACGGGGTTTCCCGACAAGGCATCCCCACCCCTATTAAGTTTTCCCTTCTTATACTGAAAGACGTATTGATAGTCCTTGAGTATATCTCCATCGAATGAGCCTTGGACCCGGATTGTCAGCATATGTGATCCAATGAGCGGGTTCATGATGACACGCTAGTATAAATTCGTGTCCATAGAGATACGGTCTAAAGTTTAGTACTGCGTATTTAACCACGAGACATTCCTTCTCAGTCATGTCGTATCGCTGTTCAATACTTGTTAGTATTTTAGAGTAATAGGCAACTGGCATATCTACCTTCTCTATCTTTTGGGTGAGCACGGCACCCACGGCATACTCGGAAGCATCCGTAGTCAACTTAAACTTTTTCGTGTAATCCGGGTATATTAGTATCGGCTCTTGGCAAAGGTAGTCACGTAGTCTAACGAAACTTTCTTCTTGTTGCAGTGTCCAGACAAACGATTCCTTTTTTAGTAGATCTGCTAAGGGTTTGGCCAATTTAGCATAGTTCTCTACGAATCGCCGATAGTACCCTGACAAGCCAAGAAACTGCCTCACGGCCCGCACCGTTTTCGGCCTAGGGAACTCCTTAATCGTCGAGATTTTTTCTGGGTTAAGCTGCACACCATTGCGTCCAATGATGTGTCCCAGATAGGCAACCTCTGGATACAAGAATTCGCATTCTTTATCCCCATTGGGCTTTTCCCAATCGGTCTAGAATGTCCGTAATATTGGGTAGGGGATACGCATCCCCTATAACTTGCTCATTTAAGGCGCGGTAGTCGATGACCACACGGTATTTTCGTTCTCCTGACGCATTCAATTTTGTTGGAATGATCATGGCAGGTGAACTGTAGGCGGATTTAGATGGTCCAATCACCCAACTCTTGAGTTGTTTGTTAATCTGTGTATTTATCTGCTTTTGAGCGGCCGGCTCATGACGGAACTGTTTTCTTGTGATTACAACATCACTAACGGTAGGGATCCTATACTGCACCTTATTCGTTACGGTAAGCCTTTCTCCATTGATGTGGAATATGTCCGAAAAGTCCTTAACCCATCCCAACACCAAATCCTTATCAGGGTCGTTAAGATGGCCCAAGTGAAGGCTCTTGATTATCTTCTCCAATCGAGTAGTCGGATTGTGTCCTTCCTTGGTGTCATCATACTTCTCGGGATCGAACTCTTCGGAAGTTGTACCCGGAAACTCACAGTACTCAAATGGAATAAGTTCCTTAGGTGGTAATTCCAACTCCACGTCTTTGTCTGTAGTGTTGTAAGCATATGAATAGCATACACCATCGTGGTTCCTTACCACCCCATCGCCAACGTACACGCCATAGAGGGTGTCGATTCGCGGCAAGTAGCCTTCTAACAGCTCCGTGTTTTTAACCTTGATAGCGACAGGCTGCTTTATGCGTGATTGCAATTTCAAAGTACGAGCGAAGGGCTTAATCTCCGGTTTCAGATTCCGCCGCGCTTGTCTGGATTCAGAATCGACGAATGGTATCGGCGTGATAGGATTCGATATTATGACAAGGAAATTGTGCCGGAAAGCTAAGTTGAGCCTGCTCCTGACGGAAGTTAGCACGCCCAATTATACCTTCGGCTGATATGGGGAAGTTGTTGGGAACAACATGGAACTCAACTCGCCAATTGAGTAGTTGCACCCACACCGTTCCGTGTGTCTCTACAACCACCCATGTTATACCAGATACCTGGATCGGATCATCGCCTACAAATATATGGCCTTGCAGCGCCTCAAGCTTGATCAAGTTTACATCGGTCCCCGGATCTACTATAAATGAAGCCTTTCCCCCACGAAACTCGGGTGCAGTTAATCGTACTACAGGGGAGTCCTTTTGTTGACATCTACTTCGGAGGATTCGCTGGGGTGTTCCAAGAACTGGACTGTTTTGGGACGCTCCTTGAGAACAAGACTCACTGTCGCGTCTGTTCGACGGGTCTGTTGATAGTTTAAAGGCGTAGGTTTTGGCGACACCGGCCTTGCTGCAGCAGGAGGTGCAGTTGTCGGCCATGACGTATGGGTAGCCGTGCCAGATAATGGTGGCGGGTATTGCATGGGGTAGGAGTACCCATAACCAGGCGGATGCATAGGTGGATAAGTATATGGCGTTGCATATAAGTTTTGATACATGGGAAGTGTAGGGAAAGGTGGATAAGGTAGAGGTGGGTAGGGAATGATGGAGTTCGGCAGGACGGTTCGCCCGAAAGGCTGTTCTTGACGCTTGGCCTTGACAACACCCTCCACTAGTTTTGTATAGGGGCTAGGTGATCGTGCCCTTTCGGAATGTTGCTCTTGTTTTGAGATGTGATAGGCCGACACCGATGTCGCCTTCGTTTTTTCTGCATACCTTTGCCGTTCCTCTACGTGCAACGCGTGTTCGTAAGCTTCGTGTAGGTCCTTTGGATTCCTGGCGTCCACGAATGTTGACATATCCCCAGGTAATCCACGAACGTAGGCGTTTGAAATTGCTTATCTCGAACACTCTCTCGCGCAATGCCCTTAAGTTCACTCAGGACAATTTTTATAAAAGACGGTTCAGTTGCTTCTGTGACATAGACCGAACCGTTCTCTATATCCTGTAGGAACTCCTTCAAGGGGGGGACCTTCCCATCGAAAGTTGATATGTGGAACGTGCTTTGCTGGAGGGTCATACCCTCCAAGGCGGTGGCCATCGCGGCACTCATATCCATCATATTGGCTTGTGTTGAGTTATCGGTGCGAGTGAGATTGTTCTCGTGTTCCTCTTCCGGTGTTGGCATGTCCCAGGGTTATACTATACGTTATTTTATATGTCTAAGATTCGAGGCATTTGAGTCCACAAAGGAGTCTCCCTTCGGAGAATTGCTTCCAATATTGAGAATTGAGAGCAAGTTTACCCTGGCATGTTTTTAATGAGTTCTATGAAACAACCGTGACCCAATTACACAAGTTGGATTAAGTTGCGGCAGAACTTGGAAAGTTTTCATTACCATCCTACGAGATCATCAATACTCGCTATTCGGGTTCATACCGAGATATTTTTCTCTACTCTAAGACCCTTGAAGAGAAAGTAGTTTGTAACTAAAAATTCCTCATCGATATAACTTTCGACAGCCCTCAATTCTACGTCGGCTGGCGCCTGTATAAAGCTCAACCCCTTTCTTGGACGATTCATTTATGGATTTTTGAATTTACTGGTTATTAGATGTTTAAAGACGAGGAACTATCAAGGAAATTTAATCAGACGTTTCTCCATCGGAAGCACGGCGCTTGCTAGTTATTCCCGTCGACTCGTTTAATCCCTGGGGTTCAGTGGATTTACCACCCCCAAATCGTAAGTGATTATCATTTAACGGAAACAATTGTTTGCAAGGTAAACTGATAACATGATGTCATATAAGCCTGGCACGCGACGAATTAGAATCGACGAATGGTATCGGGTTGATAACATACTGTTCACACTACGCCTGCAGCATACACATAATTAATCAGCTCAGCACAGGCATTGAACAAATATAGTTATATACAACAATAATAGCAATATGATAATAATAATAATAATATACAATTTACTGCTCGGTTCAAGCTCTGGTTTAATTCGTTCGTTGATCATTCAACTTATTCTTCCATTATGAATATACCCAACAAGTCACTGCAATTCCCGAATACTATTCCCGATTATGCTTTCAACCCCACTCTCTCTATCTCTCCATCCCGCTACCTTAGTGACACCAAATGGACGAAACAGGAAATAGGATGACCAAACAAAGACTTATTGCTCCATACAGGCCTTGAAAATTTCGTCTTCTATGTCGCAAATTTGCGATTCAGGCTCATAAACGTCTGTGTCACAATCACTTCTACCTTCGGAAGCGAGCGTTACAATCTCGATCGGAATTTTCTGTTGATCTTGGTTGGGGATGTTCCCGCTTGTCGTAGGGGTTTCGATTTTGTCCACCCGTTGTTGGACTTTGTTTAGAAGGGTGTTACACAAGCAGTGAAATTCTTGGGAGGATTCAATCTCGGTGAATTTGTCTTCCTGCCTTACCGGTGGCGCGTCTACGAACCGGATGTTAACTGGAACCTTTATGGTTTCTCCCGAGGGTTGAACCACCGTTTCGACCTCGTGCACAATCATTTTTTTTAAGGATACCTTCAACCACCGACTCTAGTTTATCTTTAAGCTGTCGTGATCGTTGTCGTTTGCCACCCCTAGGTTTTGGCTTTCGTTTCTGAATCACCTTAGACATGGCTGTGGTCTAGGGCAGTAACATGTTAGGCAATCGGTCATGGATATTTTTCTCTTGAATAATGTTAGTCAATCAAGTTATTTCCTAAGCTCCTATTTTCTGAAATAACTAGAGGGAAACCGATCACACGCTGGCAGGTTAGGCTTGCAGAGTGTTCCTTGGGAGAGGCTTCAGCTGGCCGGTTAGGCTTGCTTAATCTCTCTGTATTTCCAATTAATTAATTCAAATTTAGGTCCCCAAAATCACAGAATTGGTTCAAATTGTATTTATTAACATAAATAAAACTCGAAAAAAATCTGTTGATGTCCCGGGGGCGTGGGTTTTTCCGTGAAGTGTATTTACGCGTCGGGTTCTAAAATGTTAGTGTCGTCATCGGATATGCCGATGTCGAGGACCTCGATAATGGGTTCCAGGGCCGGTTGATGAAGGTGATTTTCTTCAAGAATGGCGCGTCTCTTTTGTGGAAGGACTTCCGGTTGGTCTGGGTCTATCACCTCGATTGCTGCAGTTGAGTCAACGAGGGTGACTTCAGAGACTGGATTCGCAATCCGAACTACTGGCCGTACTACGCCAACTGGGACCGTTTTCATCTCGGGGTAAAAAAGATTCTGAAAGATAGTAGGGATTTGATGTATGCAAGCCGTCTTTTTTTTATGCTTCGCGCCGTACCTCTTTCTTCTCTTCCGTGATTGCAGGTGGTTATTGAACCCCACGTTATCCGGAACGTCAGACATTTGATCTCTACCCTTGCTGAATTCAGCACTTAAACATCGGTCAATCTTATCCTGAATAGTTTTCGCATAAGATTAGAAATTTCGCCCTCACCAACGGATCTGGAGAAAAGAGATAACATTCTCACAAGTCCAGAGATAGCGAGTCGTAAAAGAATCCAAATAAAAGGCTTCTTTTATGTGTATTCTTCCTGCTTCTCGTCCTATGGACAGAAGAAGTAACCAGCTTCACCCTCGACGTAGGCAACAGAGGCGTTTGCCTCGACGTACCTCTACATAGGGGGAAACCCACAAGCTTAAATTCAGCCGAAATTCAATTAAAGCTCTGTGACGCTACTTATCTGTTGTGTGGTTTTTTTGTTATGACAATTGATTCGTGCGTTCGAATGATTTTGTTTTGAGGATACCTTCAACCACCGACTCTAGTTTATCTTTAAGCTCTCGTGATCGTTGTCGCTCGCCACGCCTAGGTTTTGGCTTTCGTTTCTGAATCACGGCAGACATGGCCGTGGTCTAGGGCAGTAACATCTTAGGCAATCGGTCATGGATATTTTTCTCTTGAATCATGTAAGTCAATCAAGTTATTTCCTAACCTCCTATTTTCTGAAATAATTTAACTGGTTCAGCTGGTTCAGCTGGCCAGTTAGGCTTGCTTAATTTCTCTGCATTTGCAATTAATTAACTCAAATTTAGGTCCACAAAATCACAGAATTGATTCAAATTGTATTTATTAAAAGAAATAAAACTCGAATCAATTCTATTGATGTCAAGGAAGCTGAGCTGTAAGATACCGACAGCCCAGAACGCTCCTTCTACTACAGGTTGTAATAATCCGAATTAGACAGTCACATAGAGAACAGATAATTGGACGTCGGTCAACCGCTGGCCAGTTAGGCTTGCAAATTGACCCTTGGAGAGGACGTCGACTGGCCAGTTAGGCTTGTCTAGCCCCCTTGTACATCCAGTTAAACTTTCCCTAAGGAAGAGCCCAATCAAGTTATTTCCTAACCTCCTATTTTCTGAAATAATTTAAGGGAAACCGATCACACGCTGGCCAGTTAGGCTTGCAGAGTGACCCTTGGGAGAGGGTTCAGCTGGCCAGGTAGGCTTGCTTAATCTCTCTGCATTTCCATTTAATTAGTTCAGTTTTAGTTTCGACAATCACATACTTGGTTCGAATTGTATTTATAACATAAGTACAATTTGAAACAGATCTAGCTATGTCATGTGTTTTGATTTTATTTGTCAAATTAAATGAACTATTTCCACCACAAATTTAGTAGTAAGTGGGGTCGAAGTATGGATCCCACCGCTGCCACCATTCTGTCTGTTACGAACCAGATTTTACTATAAATTAACTAATCTTGCGTTGAATTTTGGGGATGATTACGGTAGAGTGCCACAAGACCTCGCTGGTAAGTCGGAGGTACGACAGACCAAGCTAACCGAGTTAGCTTGTTTATTTGATATTTTTAGTGGATCCCTGAACTTCCTTCGAGAAGTTCCTCACTCATTCCACGTTAGTGGTGGAATAGGGACGGTGTATCAAGGATAATGACTATTGTAGGTTTCACTTCATTTACGTAGGTTTATTAACAGTTGAGAATAATTATACTTTCCCCATAATCGGAAAAGGGCCGAAGTACCGAGCGAAGAAGAGCGAGAGAGAGAAAGAGAGAGAGCAAATAATCCCTTCCCAAACACAAGTAATGCTTACAGACCTTGTTGGATGAATCCTTCCGGATTTCCTGGAACTGCCTCGCGTCTTCGCACTACACACACGTCACACTCACGTGCCGCCCGAACGTTGTCACTTCTCACTCGATAATTTGGATTAATTCCTATTCAAATTTTCAGTGTCGGAGTATCGTTATTGGTTTCCCACGGCCATTGTGCTCTCAGTAGGAGAGACCAACACACAGCAAGTCTTCTGAATTTCTAGTCCTTTTGTATTCTCTTATTTGAGAATTCACTAAATTCCGGGTGCACAAAGCAATTTTAATTTTCACTCTATTGTTGACTCGGTAAAAACCTGGTGTATTCCGTGCTTGAAAATTTAGTTTTGGACGGAAATCGCGAAGTGACGCGCGGGTAAAAGACGAGACGGAGCATGGAACCCAGAGGGTTCCGATCGCGTACTTGACTTCCGAAGTAGGTGAGAAGTCGGAGTTGAATCCTAATGATACCGGGACGCGATTCGCCTCGTCCATCAAAGTATTTATGATTTTGGATGGTTTTTAGCTGAGTCTGCACCTCGAGCGTGGGACCTCCATCCCGCCCGGTTGCACTCCGCGTGACCACTAATTGAGCACACCGATCATAAAAGGGCGTCTCCGCGTGAAATTCGGTAAAAGTATTGTCCACAGGCAGAAAGCGGAAGAAAAAAAAAGGTGTCAAATCGAAAAATAAAAAACACAATTACATTAATCTTGCAAAAGTCGACATTTTTTGCTAATGTAAATAATAAATCCGATTATTAGTTTAGGTAATATTTAATAAAAATTGCATTTGTTCACTTATATTTAATAACAAATGGCGGGGTACCGGTAACCGGGCAATCCGTTTTTTCTACGACGTATGAAGAAAACTTTCCGAAAATTTCAGTGCAATCGATTCATAAATATTGTAACTATGGATGATTTCATAAAAAACGCCCGGCGTGCAAGCAGCTCGTCCAGCGTTCGCGCGCCACAGTAACGGAATATTATACGTTTTTCGCAACCTTTTTTAACACTGGGATGCTACATTGTAAAATTTATTGTTATTTGATTATTCAAAATATTTATATCGTTAATCATACTCACGTACCATTCTTCTCGCCATCAATTATTTTCAAACACGTGTGAAAATCAACTTTTTCCCCATCGGAATTCACGCAAAATGATGAAAAACACGGATTTTCTATTGAATAATTTATTTGATAACAGACGCTAATAGATTATAATACATAAACTTTTTTTACATACTTGTTGTACGCTGTCATTTTTTAAATGGTTATAAACATTCAACAAATTTCGAATTTCGCCCGTTTACACCTAATTAGATTGCCTTTTGTTTTCGCGAATTAGATTGTCTTTTGTTTTTCCAAGAATCAACACATACTTAGAAGTTGCAGTAAACAAAGCGCCTCTGAAAAAACGTGGCGCAGAAAAACGGAAATCGGAATAACGAAAGAAATAGCAAAGCATAATATATTATTTCTTGTTAGACGCGTTACTAAAATACACTTTAAATGCTGAAAACCCTATGTTACGAATTTGTTGAGTTTTAATAACCATTTGAAAAATTAGAGCTTACAATAAGTATGTAAAAAAAGTTTATGTATTATAATCTATTAGCGTCTGTTATAAAATAAATCATTGAATAGAAAATCCGTGTTTTTCATCGTTTTGCGTGGATTTCGATGGAAAAAACGTTGATTTTCACACGTGTTTGAAAATAATTGATGGCAAGAAGAATGGTACGTGAGTATGATTAACGACATAAATATTTTTAATAATCAAACAACAATAAATTTTACAATGTAGCATCCCAGTGTTAAAAAAAGATGCGAAAAGCGTATAATATTCCGTTATTGCCACGCGCGAACGCTGGACGAGCTGCTCGCACGCCGAGCGCTTTTTATGAAATCATCCGTAGTTACAGTATTTATGAATCGATTACACTGAAATTTTCGGAAAGTTTTCTTCATACGTCGTAGAAAAAACGGCTCGCTTGAAGTTTTCTCAAAGATTAAGTTCGTCGCATACTTTTTTCCGCCAAAGTGTCCGAAGCCCGATTACCAGTACCCCGCCATTTGTTATTAAATATAAGTGAACAAATGCAATTTTTATATGTTTTATCGACTTTGTAGGTGTTACGTATATATTCTGAACAAACTTTAAAAATTTCAGAACATTTCAAGTAATTGAGCTAGAATCGGCGATTTTAGTTTTGAAAAACATCGAATTTGGGCGCGATGAAAAATGCAATTTTTATTAAATATTACCTAAACTAATAATTGGATTTATTATTTATATTAGCAAAAAATGTCGACTGCTGCAAGATTAATGCAATGGTGTTTTTTACTTTTTGATCCGACATATTTTTTTTTCTTCCGCTTTCTGCCTGTGGACAATAACTTTTACCGAGTTTCACGCGGAGACGCCCTTTTATGATCGGTGTGCTCAATTGCTGATTTTTGGAAATTGTTGCAACTTAGATATTTGGAAGGCACACGTGCACTGTTGCGATGCATGCAGCTCACTTAAATTATTCATTTAATAGTCGGAGTCAAAATCCTATACCTAATAAAGAGTATAGGTCTTTTCAGATTTAACTTTTCATTGTTGCAAATTCTGTTTATAATAATTTTCCAGAAGAATGGAACCCATATTAGTAACTTAATGATTTTAATTATCATTTCACCCTTGCTAATTTAAATCTTCTGATGCATTCTGCTATCACTCAATCTATTGGCTTCGTGATCAATTAATGTTAAATTAATTTATTGATTATTTCTAATTAATGAATGAATGAAGTTTTTGCCATTATTGTTCGGTTACAATTTACTTTATTGATCACTCGGAACCATCTGGCTTATTATTCTGAATGCAATTTGGATTCGATCAATTGGTCAAAATATTCTATATCGATTTTAGTCTATCGTTAAAGACTAAAGATTGTTATTTCAATTTATTAATAATTTTGAGCTTGCTCAGTTTTTAATTTCGTGAGTGAGATAGTTCGTTGAAAATTAAGAAAATTATCTATATAACTTTGGTTTTTAACAACAATTGACTTTGTTATTTAACTTTTAGTGGTGGCACGGATCGCTACGAAAATCCGGAGAATATGAAATAGAAGGAGGTTCACGCTCGACGTGTTTCTTTTCTCCGCGTGTGGACGGTGTCGATGATAGTCGATGTTCCCGTACGCTTTACTATGTCTTCGACTTTTCTCTCTAATTCTCACTTCCTTGGTACACGGTCCAGTGGTTGCTAGATGGTATAGGTACATGCTATTAGCTAAAACGGAGAGACAATCTGCCTGGACACAAGATGGATTATTCATATTGCGCATAGGCACCGCTGATATCGTTCTGTTAATAAGTCAAACCCATTATCAGCGATGTCTACCGCAACACGTGTGATACACGTGTGCGTAGGTGATTGGTAACTCGTGCGATTGCGTCATTCGCCTGCGGCTCGAAGCGATCGCCTATTTTGCGCACTTGTATCACACATAACTATTAACCAATTTTTAATATATATTTCAAAAAATCCAAAAAATTTCGAAAATTCGAATTATTTTGAACAGCTAAGCCTGCCAAACCCAATTTTTAACCGTTATAATAATGCACTTTAAGTAAAAGAATAATTTAGACACAAATTAGTGGAAACATCGATAGTCTAGATCAAACAGCTCTCCCACGTTATGAATTACATCCTGGGACATATATCTAAGAAAAATGATAACAATTATTGCATGATTTAGAACTTCAATTTACTCGCATCTCGGAAACCCAAATTGAAATCTATTTGCAAATCGCCCGTATACAATTAAAAAAAATCGAAGTCTTAACAAAAATTGCTGCTGACATGTTGGGCTGTAACCATCTTATGCCTAAAAGAAAAATTAGCTTTCACAATAAAGTTTGTTTTTGAGAACAGTGCACATAAAAACAATTTTTTCACACTCGCCATTTCGATTTCAAATGAAAGTGTTCGTTTGAGGCTCAATAATCTCAGGAAATGTCATTACGACTGTACAGGGAAGAATTGTAGGTGTTTCTTTTTCAAATTTTTGCTCGCTGAATTTGAATTACACTTTCATCACTTCATATTTTTGAAAAAATTGAGGAGAGACGCGTTTTTGGCTTTTTTTATAAAACAACATGGCGCGGAATTGGAGCTCTAGAGACTTCTACTAGGGTTCAAATTGAAGGTGAAAACTTTTACGGGGAAAATTCCGTTGTCCATTTTTAGCGGTTATAGGGTTCTTCTATGCATGCGTTCGCCGGAATGTTAAGGAGTCGTGAGCGAACGCCGCCACATAGAAAAACCTGTTACTGCTCCATATAGGCGATAGAATAGTTATTTCTGTGGCAAGTGCGAAACAGCGTTTCGAACTTGCCACACACATTATTTTATATTACATCCCCAGCACGAAAATATTCGATTGCAAACAATAATTAACTGCGAACAAATAAGACACGTTTATTAAACGTCAATACTGAACCAAGAGTACAAGACGTGAGTAGACATGAACTATCATTGCTTGGCATGGCCTGTTTCTTTCACTACATATCTCGCTCAGGATAAATTGGTGCAGCCAACCTAAATTCGCTTCAGCCAAATTCGGAGCACGGAAGAAAAGGCAGAGTTTCACTTGACTGAATCATCAGCCCTTTTTCACGCATCCCCTACTGTTTTCTACGGTTAGCCTACCGTCCTGAAATGAGCCATTTTCTATGTTTCTACACAACCACAAAACATCGACTTTTCACGGAGATGTAGAAAAAAAATATTTTGTTCCATATGATTTTTTACAAGCGCAAAGTTTCACCTGTAATTTCAGCCCTTTGAGAAGCCTCTGCCATGTTAAGTTCCCACCTCAAATTGTTCGAAAAAAAAATACCAAAAACGCTAATCTGCTAAGAAAATTGTCCCTCTATTTTCTCAGAAGTGGGTGAATTTTTCAATCCAAAATTTTTCTCATTATGCAGCAACTGATAATCTAGAAACAAGTTTCCATGTTTTCAACCAAATTGAAAAATATACTTTTGTTTACTGTCCAGAATAGTGAAAACGTTCGCTTAGATCTGAAAATACATACTCTCGTGTTCAATTGCCTAGAACTGGTTATCTTCTTTTGATAAAGTTTTTTTCGTCTTGGTTCAGCACTGAAATATCCTCGGAGTGAACTTCAATTTTTTTAACTAGAAATTAAATTTTACCGAACGTTTTTTCCTCCTAAGAATTCGATTAAACGTGGGTTACTCCCTCATAGTCTCATAACATACCGTCCTTCAACTACAGAGATCTTTCTGAAATTCTGATACGAAAGATTTGTGTCGAACAGCTTCGATTTCTCAGAATATTTTGGATATAGATGACTGAATTTTGTATAATTACCACACATTCGTGTTCAGCAATGCAAAAACTCCTACGACACTGCTAGTAGTGAGGAAGTACACAGATCTGGACGAGTCTAATAACGAATTTGGTTATCCACACCTCTACTCCAACGCATTCTGTGACGCCATGAACCCAGGTCCATCAAGCTAGCACCTCCAAAATCGAAACTCCCAAATTTTTTGTCATCAGAATTTTGAGCTTTTTTGGGCTGTTTTTGGGCTGTATTGCCGACTTTTGGGCTCCACTACTTTTTTTGAAAATTCAAATTTTGTGTGGAGGTGTTGGCTTGAATCAAGCCAACACCTCCACTACATAAAAATTTGAAAAAATTAAAAATCAAAGACGACAGAATTTTGGGCTTTTTTTGAGCTCTTGAACGCGCCAAAAACCAATTGCCAAAAACAACCCCTAGCGGAAATAAAATTACCCCCTATATAAAAAAGCAAACTAGGAAGAAATTAAATGCACCACAATTTCGGGCTTATTTTGGGCTCTCAAACTGACTGAAAAAAAATTCAAAAAATCACCCCCTATGAGCAAAAAACCAGCCCCTTGTCAAAAATTACATCTGAGAAAAAATAAAGTGTGTCATAATTTTTGTCTTATATTGGGCTCTCGAATGCACCAAACAAAATTTTCAAAAACCACCCCCAAGTACACAAAATATCCCCAAAATCAGAAATCAAACATGGAAAACACGAAAAAAAAACTGTTTTGAGCTTTTGAGAAGCCCAAAAATCAGAGACTATATTCACAATGCGAAATTCTAAAAAAGATCATTTTTCGAGAAAGTCATATCTGCTGGGTGCCAAGGGCGTTGATTCTTACATTAAGGGTTAGAGCCTAAAAATCGGTGTTGGTATTTTGGAAGAGCCTAAAAATCAAAGTCTCTATTCACAATGTGAAATTCTAAAAAAGATCATTTTTTGAGAAATTATATCTGCTGGGTTCCAAGGGGGTTCATTTTGAGGTTAAGGGTTGGAGCCCAAAAATCGGTGTTGGTATTTTTGTGGAGCCCAAAAATCAAAGACTCTATTCACAATGTGAAATTCTAAAAACGATCATTTTTTGAGAAAGTCATATATCCTTGGTTACAAGGGGGTTGATTTTCACGCTAAGGGCTGGAGCCCAAAAATCGGTGTTGGTATTTTTGAGGAGCCCAAAAATCAGAGACTCTATTCACTTTGTGAAATTCTAAAGAACAACATTTTTTGAGAAAGTCATTTCTGCTG
>CAKNXH010058602.1:66768-78730 GCA_932178445.1 Andricus quercusramuli | reverse complement strand
ATTATCTTGTTAGTTGAACATTCATCTTCTTTGGTAGCAAGTTATCATCCTTGTTTGAAAGTTCATCTATTTTAGTTAAAAATTCATTTCTTTGGTTAAATATTCTTGTTTGGGGTGTGGAGGGGTTAAAAATTAATTTTTTTCAACTGCAAACTTAAGCATAAACTAAAATTTTCAGTTAAAAAATGTATTTTGTTTACGAGGGGCGTCTCACTCAAAAATTCACGTGTTACTCCGTCAGAAACCGATCGCAATCTGTAAGGATTCCGGTAAGGCAATGCATGCCGTGAAAATCAAAGTAGGAAATCATCAGTGAAGGCACGAATTCGTGAAATCGTTTGAAAACGGAAAATTCGTTCGAGTCCGTTGGTTTTTGATAGAAATCGTTAAGTATTCGTAGCAGTCCGCAAGGACTTCGAGTGGAATCGCAGGGAATCATTGGGATTCATGCTTGAATTCGTAGAGAATTCGAGCGGATGAGTCCCCGCAGCGACCGCGCGATCGGGCAAATCTCGGTCTTGCGCAGTATCCACGGATATCAGCTGTTCGCCATACATTAAAAGCATAAATACATATGTATTTATGTATTTATCTCATATATATATATATATATGAGATAAATAAACGAGTATAAAATTATACTATATTACTACCGTTTTTCACGGGTTTTCAAGATAAATTTTCAGAAATTGAAGTGTTATTTTAATTGGGGAGCGTTCACATATTACGCAACGTTATTTTCGATCAACATTTTTATGTAACACTGAATGCTTAACCCGTGGCAAGGCACACTCATTTGACGCACTCTCTATAGACAAACTGGTGCGACTAGAGATTTTCCGTTTTTGAAGTTCGTTATTTACTATGAAAATTAGCGATAATTTGAAAAGTGAATATGCCTTCCTATGTAAAATTTGAATTCACTTCCCTTTGAATTCTACAAAATTGAAATTTTCTTTGGTGCGAATTCGCACCAGTGTGCCTACCATGGGTTGAAATTTTTTTTTTCGAGTCACACAAATATTGAAATTACTTATAAGAAGAGATGTATTATCAGTTTGGTTTTAAACTTATATGAATATAAATTTTATAAGATTCTTCAGAAAATTACAAAATATTTTTGCATAATTCAGATGTGTTAAAAAATAATTAAGAAAATTTGAAAAAAAATTATTTTACAGGATTTTAAAAAATATTAGTAAAAACTCGACCCTTTTAAAAAGATATTCAGGACTTTTAGAAGTTTGGAAGAAATGAAAAATGTCTTCAAAGTTCGTTTTTCAAAATGAAAACTCCTTAAAAATTTTCCCATAAATCTTGAGAAATTCATTTTTGTATTCTTTCAAAATTTTCAAGCCCACTGATATTTACAAATTATTCAATATTTTCGTGACTTTTTTTTAATTCTGCAAAATTTTAAAAATTGTCTTAAAATCTTTCAGATTCTTTTTTTAAAACTTTCGACATCTTTCGAAATGTCTTGAAATCTTTTTAAATATTCTCTTAAAATGAATTTTTGAAAACCTAAAGAATTTTTTTTATTTTCTTGAAACCTTGAAAAATGCCTAAAATATCTTATAAATTTTTATTATTTCTCAATCCTGCCAAAACTTTAAAGTATCTCTTATACTTACTCAAATTTGTTCTAATATTATGTATTGTGGCAAAATTTTGCTTTTAAATTTTTTACTCTTTCAAAATTTAAGGAATTAATTAAACATTTTTTGTCTTCTTTTTCAATTTTGTCTTAGAATTCATTAAGGAAAAAGTCATTTGAAATTTTCCGATGAATCTTTAGAACGAGCTTAAGAATATTTTTTCATTCTCTTGACTCCCTGCATAATTGAGTTTACCTAAAATTATTTTTAATCCTAAAAAATTAAAATAATTGTCTTAAAGTTTTCGATATTCCTTCTCCTCATACATTTTGCAATCTTCAAAACTCAAAATTATTGTTTTTCAATTAAACATAAACCATTAAAAATTTTCCCAGAAAGATTTAAAACGACTTCTACAATAAACTGTGATTTTATGATAAAAAAACCCTTACTCTGCTCAGGCCTACTTTCTAGAAAATGTTCAAGGTATTTTACTATTAAATATTTATAAAAATATTTGTGATTATACATTAATAAATTAATTAAATTGGTCAATTAATTTTTACTCGTTAAAAATCAAGGACAAAGTCAAATTAAGTTTCTTTTACTCCAGAATTAATTAAATTTATTAATTAAAAAATTAATCAATAAAATTTTTTAAAATTAATTAATTATTTAATGTTTGAAATTAATTAAAATTAAAGAATTAATTAATAGTTCATTATCATATTAATCACTAAATTCTTATATTAATTTTTATCCTTAGTTTTCCTATTGCCACTTCAACTTGAAACCATTTGTAAATGTTCTTTAAATAATTTTTAATGTTTAGAAATCATTACAAAAAAAGGAAATATTTCAGCACTGAGTGTGTCACTCGTACGTTATACGCATTGTACGACTCCGCGCTTCGCAGTCACTGCTTGGATTCGTTCGGATTCGTCAAACTTTGTGGGACTCTGTACGAATTCGTAGGTACAACGTTCCGCAACGCTGTGACTGTATAGCGTTCGGAGCTCCCGATTCCAAAAAAAGGATTCCGGTTCGTCAATGTCAGAATTCGTAAAAATCGTTAGGATTCGTACGACTTCGTTTACTTTGTTCGAACGATTTCATTTGAATCCTGAGTGAGACACCCCTCGTTTGTTTAGTTATTTCTTATGTTGGAAGCTTAACTATTTTCTTGAAAATTTGTTTTTTATCTGTTAAAAAATAATTTTTACTAAAAATATGACTAAGATAGTTATGCCACACAAAATTTGAAACATTTTAGGCCGTGAAATCTTGTCTCCTGTGTATATATAGTCATTCGGGATTTTAAAACCGGAGTAAATTTGAAGAGGCAAGTCTTGCCTCTTCAAATTTCAAATTTACTTAAATGCTCTTGCCTGGCATGAGCATTTAAAATTTTTTAATTGATTCAATTAAATTCCAATTAAATTAATTAATTCATTCAATTTTAATTCAATTTTATAATTAATTTAATTCATTAATAATTTAATTAATTCATTAATAATTTAATTAATTTAATTAATTAATTTATTTTATTTTATACTTTAAAATTTTATCAATTTTATTTTCATTAATTCTATACATTAAATTTAAAATGATAATTATTTATTATCATTTAAACTTTGCAATATTCGAAATGGATGAAAAAATAAAACATAAATAATAAAAAATGAAATCACTTGAAAAAGATGAATATTATTAATCTAATCTTAAAATCCCATATACGTTCCTGAAAGACATAATAAAAAATATTTCGGGACTTCCTTACATGCATGGGTATGTCAGGTGTCATTCGCGAAAACAAAAATCAACCCAAACCTCCTAATAACCCACGAAACTGAATCGTGAAGTCGGGCGAGCTCGGCTCGGCCCGAGCCACAAGTTCGTGCTCGTGCATTTTCGGCTTTATACGAAGATGGTCTACGCAGCATGTAACAGAGCTGACTCACCGACACGCTAAGTTTGCATATGTTGCTCCCTGATGGGAAAGTGGTGGGGGCCGAAAAACCGCACGTTCTGAAGATACTGTTTCCACGAGACTGCAGGGAAAAACGGCTTGAGTTTTGGCCGCGAGGAGAAACGGTTTAGGCGTCTAAGCCGTTTCTGCCCTTAACGTATTTCAATCCGCTTTCCCTCTGGCGCTCATTCAAACCGTTGTTACGCTGAAGCTTTTCAAATTCGCTTTCGCTCCTCTACTAATTCCACACCGCTTTTACTCTCGGCCCGTCAAATGAGATACTGCAAACAATTCCGAGACTCGAGAGAGATAATAGTGTGCATTTTATTCTAGGCTTTTTCACACGTGCTTTAACTTATTTATATTAAGAGTGCACTGTCCAACACTTATCACTTCTTAACAACACTTGATAAGAGGCCACATACCTTTTTTATTCATAGATGTATGCTCGTTTTTCAACATCTTTTTCATCTCTCATTTAGAAAGGGCAATTTTGCCTATTACCCGTTAAAGATTTAAATTTATAAAAAAATAAGCTGAAATACAAAAAAATATTTAAACATTTTCAATCATCCTCTAAAGCTACTGTATAATATAGTTTATGGAAATCGAGGATGATTTTATTGCTTTTTGTCTAAGTAATTGAATTCAAAAGCCAAAAATTTTTCGTAAACAAGTTCAAGGTTATTCTAATGATGCATCACATCATATGATGCAATATCTGGCAACATTGTGAAAAAGTCCCCAGAAATTAAGTAGAGGGGGTAAGCGTATATAATGCAATATCTGGCAACATTGCGCAAAAGTCTTCTGAAATTTGATAGATGGAGGTAAGCGTCTATAAAAGGAACTATTTAGTTTCCAGAATATTCTTCATGTGTTTAAATGTTTCGAGTTTAGAAAACGTTGGAGGCACTGACCGTCAAAGTCTGCATACATTTCATTAATCTCTGCTTTCGTTCGCTAGAGATCACTTCTTTTTTACTGCTCATAAAAGTTTGATTCTTTAGTCAATCCACAACGCTTGATAATCATTCCTTTGCCATGCTAGGTCCGTCAACCTATCGACGTGTTACATCAAATAAGATATTGCAAACAATTTCGAGACTCGAAAGAGAGATAATACAGAATGCACTTTATTCCAGGCTTTTTTCACACTTGATATGAAGCCACATAACTTTTTTATTCACAGATATATGATCATTTTTCATCTCTTATTTCGAAAGTTCAGTTTTGCCTACAGCAAGTTGAAAATTTGAAATAAATATAAAGAATCAGCTAAAACGCAAAATTAATATAATAGAATATTAATAATATATAGATATTGTTTTTTGACATACTTCAGACCAAATAAAAAAGGAGGTTAGTTGTTGAATCCTTTATTATTCTGTAGCCAACGTTTCGAAAACATAATGTTTTCCTCATCAGGACAAATATTTTTTGAAGTTCATCAACATCCTTAATAAATGAAGATTTCTAATCCTCTTCTTCGTTGCTAAATAAATATATGAAATAATTTTAGTTTTAATTAATATCATTCAAGTAAATTTTTTTTTTTTTTTTTTTTTTTTTTTTGAGGTTAAAAATTGTAATTGAAATATTTATCTTAAAAATCTTCATTTTCTCGTTAAATTCTGCTTAAATTAATTGTTGTTTCGAATATTATAAAATTCATGCTATCCACAGTAACATTGTCGTTAGTTTTGTTAAAATTAAATCGGAAACATAACAAACGTTATGCTCAATTTTTGCGAAGAGGATTTGAGAAAGAGAGGAAGAGAAATCTTAACAAAGACAGAATTAGCAATAACGTATCAATAACTTAAATTATAAGGTGCTATAGTTTCTAAATAAATGTAATCACTATACAAAATTGAATGAGTTAGAAAATTAAACATTATTAACAAATTTGTAAATTGTTTTGAAATTGTGATTGATGATTAGTTAAATGAATATAACAATGATGTAAAAAAAAAAAATTTAATTAAAAAAGAAGATTAAAATAAAAATTCATCAATTTGAGATTTTGAAAATTCATATAATTTTTTAATTTTTTATTATTATTTTATTTATTTATTTTCAAATTAAATTAGAGAATCCATAATTATATTATATATTGGACTATAATTATTAAGATCTGAAATAATATTCAAACAATTATTGCTGTTTTTCTTTATAAATAACATTTCTGCTATTAATCTTTTATATTCATTAGGTTCATGATGTAAAACTAAAACATTATCCCAATCAATTAGATGTCCAGTTTCAACCTGATGTTTTGCTATGACTTTATGGTTTTTAGGATTTTGTCTAAAATTATCATGATGTTCCTTTATTCTTGTAGCAAGTAATCTACTAGTTTGACCTACATAACATTTTTCACAATCCAAACATTGAATTTTATATACTACATCAGTGAGTTGCAATTTATCTAATATATCTTTTCCTAATTTTATGAATTTATCAAGTTTAGAGTCAATTCTAAAATTTGCTGTAATATTAAAATCATTTAAAATTCTTTTAATTTCAAAAGATAACTTTCCGTGATAAGAAATTGATACTATTGGTTTGAAATTTAAATTTCTAACTACATTTATATTATTTTGATTGGATAAAGTATCTGTCATTGATTTAATTTTATTATTAATATGAGCTTCAACGAATTCTGTTGGATAATTATTTAAATATAACGTTTTTTTTAATAAATTCAATATTTGAACTATGAAATGATTCATGTGATAATTTTAAAGCTGTGTCAATAAGATTTTTAACTATTGACATTTTATGTTGTATTGGATGGTTTGAAAGAAGATTTAAATATCTACCAGAATAAGTATTTTTACGAAACCAATCTGTAATAATATTACCTGAATCAGTTTTTATAACTTTAACATTTAAAAAAGTAATAGAATTATTACTTTCAATTTCATGTGTAAATTTAAGTCTTGAATTATGAGAATTAAATTGATTTATAACGTCAAGTAGTTTATCTTTCGGTAATATAATAAAAGTATCATCAACGTATCTAAAATATGTGTGCACAGAAAAATTTAAATTTTTTATAACATTTGATTCTAAGTCTTGCATAACTAAATCAGCTAATGTTGGAGAAATTGGAGACCCCATAGGTGTTCCAAATATTTGTCTGTAAAAATTATTATTAAATTTAAATACTGTTTGTTCCATTAAAACTTTCATTCCTTCTTCAAATTGTTTAATAGGTAAATCTGTATAGTTTTTTATATAAATCCATCTACTTAAAATACTGTTGATAACTAAATCAATTGGAACATTTGTAAATAATGAAGATACATCTAAAGAAACCATGATATGATCAGATGGAATTATTTTATTAATTATGTTATTTTTAAATTCATAAGAATTTTTTACATGATATTTTGGTATTATTAATGCTTTTTTAAGTATGCTATTAAATATATTAGCCATTTTATAAGTAGGTGAGTTTATTAATGAAACTACAGGTCGAAGTGGACAATTATGTTTATGAACTTTAGGTAATCCATAAATTCTAGGAATGTTAGTATCGTGAACTAAAATATCTTTGCGTAATAATTCTTCACCTAAATATCCATTAATTCGCCAAGAATTTAACAATTTAAATGTTTTATTTTTTAATTCTTTTTCAGGGTTTTCATTTGATTTTTCATAAGTTGTAGTATCATTTAATAATTCTTGCATTTTTTTATTATAAGATTCCTTTTTAAGTATTACTGTAATGTTACTTTTATCTGCATGAGTTATTAGTAACTGTTTATTAGTTTTGATAAATGTTTGTGTTTTATTAAT
Organism: Andricus quercusramuli; assembly: GCA_932178445.1. Classification (NCBI taxonomy): domain Eukaryota; kingdom Metazoa; phylum Arthropoda; class Insecta; order Hymenoptera; family Cynipidae; genus Andricus; species Andricus quercusramuli. The sequence continues at coordinate 71,356 of CAKNXH010058602.1, read as the reverse complement.
GTTTTGTGCTAAGACTCTATCAACATGTGTAATTTTATCATTCTGTAAAAAATTATGTGCTGTATTAATTATTCTGTGTCTCAATAAATCTCGATCTTCAATATTTTCAATTAAAACAATATTTTACTCTATATCTTTAACAATATTCATGATTATTTTGTTTGTTAAAAATAAAGAACTAAATTTATTTCCTAACCTTAAAATGCCGTTAACTTTGTCTGAAATATCAAAATTACTAAAATTCATTATCCACGGATCTTTAGCATCACAGTTATTTGTATCTTTGTGTTTATTAATAATGATAGGTGCTTGAACTTTACTTTCAATTTTCAAATTTTTAAGTTTTTTTTCCAATCTTTGTTTATCATTTAAATTATTTTTTGAGGTATTTAATTGCATTTCTAAAATGTTTGTATATATATTAGGAGGTAATGAATTTCTTAAGTTTATTTTGATATTATTAAAATTTTGCTTTAAATATTCTAAATGGATATTTAAGTCTTTAATTTCATCATTAAGCAATCGTCGTTCTAAAAATTCTAACATGAAATTAACATGGTTTTTTGCTCTGTAACTAAAAAATTGTAAATTTCTAACATTCCTAGTAGCATTAGTAATATTCTTTGGTAATAAATTTTGAAACCTACAATTGACAAGAAATGATTCTCTAGTTTTTATATTATTAATTCTCTTGTTCAAATTGATGAACTTTTTTGCTTCCTCATAGAGGAAGCTTTGTAATGGTGACATTTTTCAAAATTTTTAAATTCATTTAATTGAACCCTCCCTAATTTAAAAATGTCTAATACAATGTTCTAAGCAATTGTCCGGATGTGTGTGTGTGTGGATGAGTGGATGTCACGCTTTTTTGTGAACACGATAACTAGAAAACGGTTCCAGATAAATTGATGAAATTTGGAGAGCTTATTTTCCTCACTAATATCTTGAAACTGACAGAAGGATTTCTAAAAATATTTATTGCATTTTTTTCTAGCACTCAATAATATTTTAAAAATCCGTTTTTCATAGTAAAACTTTTTTCATTCGCATAATTCAAAGTTGATGCAAGAATATAAAAGATTCCTTGGTTCAAAACGAATCGATTGACCTATAATAATAATGAATTTTATCAAAGAGTAGGGAAGTTATGGTAACTTATGTATTTTGAAAATCGGTTTTTTATAGTAAAACTTTTTTCATTAACATAATTTAAAGTTGATGCAAAAACAGAAAAGGTGTGTTAATTCGAGTCGAATCGATTGACCTATAATATTCATCAATGTTATTGAAGAGTAAGGAAGTTGCGGTAAGGTATAAAATTTTTAAATACTTTTTTATAGTAAAACTTTTTTCATTAGCATAATTCGAAGTTGATGCAAGAATGTAAAAGATTCCTTGGTTTGGGACGAATCGATTGACTTATAATATCAATACATTTTATTCAATAGTAGGGAAGTTATGGTAATTTATATATTTATAAAATCGGTTTTTTGTAGTAAAACTTTTTTCACTAGCACAATTCAGAGTTGATGCAAGAATACAAAAGATTCCTTGGTTCGAAACGAATTGATTGACCAATAATAATAATGCATTTTATCAAATTGTAGGGAAGTTATGGTAATTTATATATTTTGAAAATCGGTTTTTTATAGTAAAACTTTTTTCTTAACATAACTCAGAGTTGATGCAACAATATAAAAGATTCCTTGATTCGAAACGAATCGATTGACCTATAAGAATAACGCATTTTATCCAAAAGTAGGGAAGTTATGGTTATTTATATATTTTGAAAATCGTTTTTTTATAGTAAAACTTTTTTCCTTAATATAATTCAAAGTTGATGCAAGAACAGAAATGGTGTGCTGATTCGAGACGAATCGATTGACTTATAATATTAATACACTTTATTGAAGAGTATGGAAATTGTGAAATTGCATAATATTTGAAAACACGGTTTTTCATAGTAAAACTTTTTTCAGTAACATAATTCAAAATTGATGCAAGAACGGAAAAAATCTCTTGATTCGAGGCAAATCGATTGATCTATAATAATAATAATACACTTTATTGAAGATTAGGGAAGTTCTGCTCATTTATAATATCTGAATCATCAGTTTCAAACAGAAAAACTTTTTTCATCGACATAATTTAAAGTTGATGCATGAATAGAAAAGACTTTTTGATCATAAATTTTCAAATAGAGTAATATTATGACAATTTTTGTGAAGAAATCATAAAGCTGGGAAAGGGATAGGGTGCGTCAGAACTTTTCCTTTCCCTTTTCCAGCTCAAAAAATTATTATTTCGAACGCAAGATTCAATTTGTCTGATTTGTCTTTGTATTTAAAACATTTTTTGTATTATTTTGTAATTTTTCATTTTTGGTAAATTTATATTTTTAAATTGAGCAAAATGAAGACTTTGGTTTGTCTATTATTAAAAAAAATAACTAATGCTTCCTCTATGAGGAAGCAAATACATTTGCTAACGGGAAGCACAGTGCTCGTGAAATGAGCAGCATATAATTATAAATACAAACAAAGTGGAAACACTCGAGATCGAATTCACAGCTAGTTTACATCTGTGAAAGAATTTGGAAAATTATTTTTAATTTCGTTAAGATACATGTTGCTGTGAAAAAACAATTCTAAAAAACTTGAATTAATTAATTTGAATTACTAACACTTAATACATAAGATGAAATGACCTACAAATTTGTACATAACAGATTTGTTCAAAAATTGTGTTGGAGTGACAATTATTTGAAAATTGATAATTGAGTAAGTTAAATTTAATTTCAATTATGAAGATGTTGGAATTCGATGACAAAAATCCTTAGTAAGGATAAACTTCAAAATTTTACAATGACAATATAATAAATTATTTCGAAAGATAATATTAGTTAAAATGATGATGGTGTTTTAAGCGATGTTGTTTGTCTGAGTGATATAAAGTAATAATAATATATAGATATTGTTTTTTGACATACTTCAGACCAAATAAAAAAGGAGGTTAGTTGTTGAATCTTTTATTATTCTGTAGCCAACGTTTCGAAAACATAATGTTTTCCTCATCAGGACAAATATTTTTTGAAGTTCATCAACATCCTTAATAAATAAAGATTTCCAATCCTCTTCTTCGTTGCTAAATAAATATATGAAATAATTTTAGTTTTAATTAATATCATTCAAGTAAATTTTTTTTTTTTTTTTTTTTGAGGTTAAAAATTGTAATTGAAATATTTACCTTAAAAATCTTCATTTTTTCGTTAAATTTTGCTTAAATTAATTGTTACCTTGAATATTATAAAATTCATGCTATCCACAGTAACATTTTCGTTAGTTTTGTTAAAATTAAATCGTAAACATAACAAACGTTATGCTCCATTTTTGCGAAGAGGATTTGAGTTTGAATTGAATTTATTAAAATTTGAATTTATTAAAAAAACGTTATATTTAAATAATTATCCAACAGAATTCGTTGAAGCTCATATTAATAATAAAATAAATCAATGACAGATACTTTATCCAATCAAAATAATATAAATGTAGTTAGAAATTTAAATTTCAAACCAATAGTATCAATTTCTTATCACGGAAAGTTATCTTTTGAAATTAAAAGAATTTTAAATGATTTTAGTATTACAGCAAATTTTAGAATTGACTCTAAACTTGATAAATTCATAAAATTAGGAAAAGATATATTAGATAAATTGCAACTCACTGATGTAGTATATAAAATTCAATGTTTGAATTGTGAAAAATGTTATGTAGGTCAAACTAGTAGATTACTTGCTACAAGAATGAAGGAACATCATGATAATTTTAGACAAAATCCTATAAACCATAAAGTCATAGCAAAACATCAGGTTGAAACTGGACATCTAATTGATTGGGATAATGTTTTAGTTTTACATCATGAACCTAATGAATATAAAAGATTAATAGCAGAAATGTTTTTTATAAAGAAAAACAGCAATAATTGTTTGAATATTATTTCAGATCTTAATAATTATAGTCCAATATATAATATAATTATGGATTCTCTAATTTCATTTGAAAATAAATAAATAAAGTAATAAAAAATTAAAAAATTATATGAATTTTCAAAATCTCAAATTGATGAATTTTTATTTTAATTTTTTTTTTAATTAAAAACATTTTTTTTTTACATCATTGTTATATTCATTTAACTAATCATCCATCACAATTTCAAAACAATTTACAAATTTGTTAATAATGTTTAATTTTCTAACTCTTTCAATTTTATATAGTGATTAGATTTATTTAGAAAGTATAGCACCTTATAATTTAAGCTATTGATACGTTATTGCTAATTCTGTCTTTGTTAAGATTTCTCTTCCTCTCTTTCTCAAATCCTCTTCGCAAAAATGGAGCATAACGTTTGTTATGTTTCCGATCTAATTTAAACAAAACTAACGGAAATGTTACTGTAGATAGCATGAATTTTATAATATTCAAGACAACAATTAATTTAAGCAAAATTTAACGAGAAAATGAAGATTTTTAAGATAAATATTTCAATTACAATTTTTAACCTCAAAAAAAAAAAAAAAAAAAAATTTAAT
>CAKNXH010058602.1:53441-66668 GCA_932178445.1 Andricus quercusramuli | reverse complement strand
TAATTAAAACTAAAATTATTTCATATATTTATTTAGCAACGAAGAAGAGGATTAGAAATCTTTATTTATTAAGGATGTTGATGAACTTCAAAAAATATTTGTCCTGATGAGGAAAACATTATGTTTTCGAAACGTTGGCTACAGAATAATAAAGGATTCAACAACTAACCTCCTTTTGCTTCCTCATAGAGGAAGCTTTGTAATGGTGACATTTTTCAAAATTTTTAAATTCATTTAATTAAACCCTTTTTTGTGAACACGATAACTAGAAAACGTTTGCAGATAAATTGATGAAATTCGGAGAGCTTATTTTCCTCACTAATATCTTGAAACTGACCGATGGATTTCTAAAAATATTTATTGCATTTTTTTCGAACACTCAATAATATTTTAAAAATCGGTTTTTTATAGTAAAACTTTTTTCATTCGCATAATTCAAAGTTGATGCAAGAATATAAAAGATTCCTTGGTTCGGGACGAATCGATTGACCTACAATCATAATGCATTTTGTCAAAGATTAGGGAAGTTATGGTGATTTATATATTTTGAAAATCGTTTTTTTATAGTCAAACTTTTTACATTAACATAATTCAAAGTTGATGCAAGAACAGAAAAGATGTGTTGATTTGAGACGAATCGATTGACCTATAATATTAATACATTTTATTGAAGAGTATGGAAATTGTGAAATTGCATAATATTTGAAAATACGGTTTTTCATAGTAAAACTTTTTTCATCGACATAATTTAAAGTTGATGCATGTATAGAAAAGACTTTTTGATCATAAATTTTCAAATAGAGTAATATTATGACAATTTTTGTGAAGAAATCATAAAGCTGGGAAAGGGATAGGGTGCGACAGAGCTTTTCCTTTCCCTTTTCCAGCTCAAAAAATTATTATTTCGAACGCAAGATTTCATTTGTCTGATTTTTCTTTGTATTTAAAATATTTTTTGTATTATTTTGTAATTTTTCATTTTTAGTAAATTTCTTTTTTCAAATTGAGCGAAATGAAGACTTTGGTTTGTCTATTATTGAAAAAAAATAACGAATGCTTTCTCTATGAGGAAGCAAATACATTTGCTAACGGGAAGCAAAGTGCTCGTGAAATGAGCACCATATAATTATAAATACAAACAAAGTGTAAACACTCGAAATCGAATTCACAGCTAGTTTTATTTGGTCTGAAGTATGTCAAAAAACAATATCTATATATTATTATTACTTTATATCACTCAGACAAACAACATCGTTTAAAACACCATCATCATTTTATATAATAGAATATTTATAAATTTTTCAATCATCCACTAAAGCTACTGTATAAGTAGACGAGTAAAGCTGGGGTTCTGAACCAAAAAGTAATATGGAGTCTGGATGCTCATTATAAGACGGACATTGGATCTCACTTTTTGAGTCACTTTTACAAGATGGACTCTGGATATTTATTCTTGCAGGGTCCTGATGACATTATGGAATATTGTGCTATTATAAGAACCAAATTCATGTAAACAGCTTCGAGGTTATTTCTTATCTCAATTAAGTATTTCTTGTGAATACTTTCAAGGTTATATTTTTGCTTTGTCCTTACATTTTCTACTGCAACATATAGCTGCAGGAAAAAACAAGGAATGTTTATGGCTTCCTTATAGATAAGTATATGGTAATAAAATTCCTGCCTTTATTTATTTAATGCGCAAAAGATGCAGGTGAAATTTGATATGGAGGGTTATGTCTGACATCATGTATTGTCTATATAAATTTGATTTATTGCTTCCTTATAGATAATACTTTTGACTAAAGATTCCTATCTTTATTAGAGAACATTCTACAGTTAAAGTGGTTCATGTCTGTGCTAAGTTTCTAAAATATTTTGATAACATCATCTTGAATTCCTACCTTACCAACATTGATAAAAGAGATGTACTGGACCAGGGGGACTGAACCACTTTTACGGGAGGGCTATCAATGCAATAACATTCATATTTGAAAATGTTGAGGACTTCAAAGGAAGTTTAATAGCAGAGATGGTAATACGTATATGTGTAGTGGAGAATTCTGATTTATGGATACAAATACACATATTGCTTTCTACGAAAGAAAAAACAAGAAGGAACTCATTAAGAAAAAAAAAATTTTACTCGTATTATATCAAAAGTAAGAAGAGATGAATATACCATAGAAAAGTATGAATCCAACCAAGGCAAAGAAGCATCCAAATAATTGCTGGAACGAGAGCTGTTATGTGTGTAATAATGTGAATGTTGATTACATTAGAACAGAAAAAACAAAGTTTTTCTTTTTTAAAAAACTAACGATTATGACATAATCCAATTGGTTTAAGCATAAACGTCTATGGTTTAAATAAAGAAGAAGCAGTTTCCAGAAAGTCCACGAGGCACCTTCTTATGATGAAGAAAAGAAAGGATAAATGATAATAATATGAGTGAAGCGTGTGCAAAAGAGAATCATGTGATGTAATTGTGGCGGAAGTGAGAACGTGTTTGGTGACAGGTGGTGAGAGGATTGTACCGAATTTGTGTGGAAGGTGTGAGTGGAGTATGAGGGTGGAAGCCCAGGAGGTGAGTAGAGTTGTATGGGGTCAATTGGGGAGATAAAAAGTGTTTTTTGGCGTGGGAGTGACGTGGGATTTAGGTTGGTAGAGAAAGTGAGGTTAGGGTGGCAAGGAGTCGGAGGAGTTCATGGTCGGGAGTCTTGGGGCTTTGAGGGGTCAAGGGTGGTTCTAGCAGAGTTAGGGGATGTTAAGGCAGAGAAAGGGGTGTCTGCAGGAGCCGTGAGGAATAGAAAAGAAAAAAAAGACGGGAAATAATGGGAAAATTTGGCGGCGAGTATTCAGAGACATCTGTCGGCTGCGGTGCCACGACGGACAACAGTGCGGGGTTCGGGGTCGAGTAGCGCGTCGGTGAGAGGGAGAAGGCGTAACGGTGAAAACGAAGGAAGCGAGAAGGTAAGGGAGAGGGAGTCGAGCACAAGTGACGGGAAGGATCTCTTGAAGAGGAAGAGAGACAGCCGAGAGAGTCCGGACAAAATCGAATTGGAGAGTCCTTTTAAAAAAAGCGTTAGAACACCTAGATCACCCCGCCCCCCCCAAATGGAGGGAATGGCAGAGAAGGAGGCTCTCGGGATGCTGGTAGGCGAGATCAGGGGGCTGAGCGAGGACGTGAGGGGGACTAAGGAGCAGATGGAAGGCATGAGGGAGAAAGTGAGGGGAACTGAGAAGCTGATGGAAGGCATGAGGGAGGACTTGAGTATCAGAGATGAGAGATGGGAAAAGGAGGTGAATGAGCTGAGGGAGAGAGTAGAAGGGTTCGAGAGGGAAAGGAAAGAGAAGGAAGTTAAAATAAAACAGATGGAAGAGAAGATTAGGCTGTGGAAGGAAAGGACGGAACAGAGACTTGAGAAGGTGGAGGGCAGGACGGAAATGGAAGTAGGAGACGGTAGTGGGGGGAGTGAGATTGAAGGTATTTGGGAGAGGGTAGCGAATATGATAGAAGAAAAATTAGGAGAGCCTGGGAATGAAAAGGAGGAGAGGGCGAATAGGGAAAGGATAAGGGCAATGGAGTTGAGATTGGAGAGAAAAGAAAAGGCAGACAGGAGAAATAATATCGTGATAAGAGGGTTGAAGCTAAAGAGTGGAGAAGAAAGGGAGAGCGTGGAGGAGCTGCTACAGAGCATAGGGTGGGTTAAAGGCAGGGTAGGGAAATTAAGTTGGAGGGGAGGAAGGAGAACGAAGTGGCGGTTGTGGAGTTGGTGAGCTGTGAAGAAAAGTTGGGGTTAATGCGAAATAAGAACAGGATACACGATGAGAGAGTTTTCATCAATCACGATTTGACGAGAAAAAAAAGGGATGTAAAGAGAATGCTGTACGACAGCGCTAGGAGGGAGAGGAGAGAAGGGAGATCGGCGAAGGAGTATATCGGAACATAAGAGTAGACGGGAAGATGGGGGTGTGGGATGAGGACAAAAAGGTGTTGAAGGAAGTGGAGGGGGATTTGTTTCGTAAGAAGTAGGTTTTTTTTTTTTTTTTAAGGAGTAAAAACGAAAAATGCTCATGCACCAACCACATTGGTGGTGCTTAATGCATACATAGGCGCGCAGTCCACAAGGAACGAAGCTGAGTTTGGGACTTACCGAAACGGTACCTTTCCACTAAACTTTAACTTCTTTTTCCGCCTAAAACCCAGGACTCCGGAACCGCTTACCGCATTACTTCAGAGTCGCAGGCTATTGGCATGGGGCTCCCAAGCAATGCGGCAAATATTGCTTCGGAGTCCCATACCAGAGGCCACTAAGCCGTGCCTCGGCTTCCCACCTATATTCCCTGCTTGGATTAGTATGGCATAGTGACACCCACCTTTTCTTCCAACCTGGTCTTCTTTTATCTAACCTTAGCCAGGGTACGCGTCGTCCTCGGTAGAAGGAACAGTCGTCCCTTCTCGGGCTCGCCGGCCTTCGACCCTGTGAGGAAGTCATTTTATGCTCTTCCCCTCTTTTGCTCTTCTTCCTTCTTCGTGCGGAGGACACTTTCAACGGAAGTGGCCACCGCATGGAACGTAGCAGGGGTAAGGAAGAAGGACTAGGTGTTCTGGCGGTATATCCAGGAATTTGATGTTGTGGGACTGGTAGAGACGTGGGTAGAAAGATAGGAATGGGATAGAATAGAGCCAAAGCTGCCAAGGGGGTGTAGGTGGGACTCCAGGAGGCGGTCAGAGTAAAGAAGAAAGGAAGGGCCAGTGGGGGAATTATAACCGGGGTTAGAGATGGATTAGAGAAAAAAATTTATGGAGAGGAAGTGGGGGAGGCAGGGCAAATGAGGGAAGTAAAGATAGGAGGGATAGCGTGTAAGTTTGTGACAGTGTACAATAAGGATGGGATGGAAAGAATTAAAGAAAGGGTGGAAGACTTGCTAGGCGAAAGAGAGGAGGGTATGGTGGTACTGGGTGGTGATTTTAATGCGTGGATAGACAGGGAAAGGGGCCTTTACAGGGAAGGCGAGAGCTTCGAAAGGAAATCGACGGATAAGATAATAAATTAGGAGGGGGAGATTCTAAGGGACTGAATGGAGAATAGAGGGTGGGCAGTGGTAAATGGTATGCAAGGATGAGAGGAGACGGAAAAATTTGCAATAGAGGGGAGGGTGGAATCAGACCATCAGCCATTAAGTCTGAATAAGAGGAGAGGGTGGCGCAAGACAAGGCGAGGAAGAAATCTCGATAGGGGAGAGGGTGACCTGGACGAGGGAGGCGATAGAGAAGTATCAGGAGCAGCTAGGAAAGGTACGCTTTGCAGGGGAGTCGTTGGAAGAGATATGGGAGGATCTGAAAGAGAAGGTGAAAAAAGAAGGTGCAAAAGAAGGTATTTAGAAAGAAGAAGAAAGGAATGGTGTAGCCGCAGTGGGATAGGGAATGTAAAAAGATGAAAAGTAAGGTAAAGAGGAAGTACAAGAAGTGGAAAGAGGTCGTCGGTGGATAGGGGGAGTTTGTGGGAGGCGATGGAGGATAGGGGAGTAAAGAGAGGTCTAATTGAGAGGGTATGGGAGATGTAGGAAGAGATCGAAGACAAGGTAAGAGGAGGGGAGGGGAAGAAGGGCAAGAATTGAAGAGGATTTTACATGGAGGGAGGGGAGAAGCAGATGGTAAATAGAGCAGAGGGCATGGGTCGAGAGGAAAAAGGGGCGCATTGTATGGATAGGGAGAGACAGATTATGGAGGAATGGGGAGGAATGGTTCTGGGACAAGGAATTAGATGAAATATGGAAAAAGGTAAAAAGAGTTGAGAAAGGTACAAAAAAGGAAGGTGTAAAAGAGTTTAGAGATCAGACAAAGGTGTTTCCAAACGGCAAGGTGGAAAAAAAGTGAGGAGGATAGATAAGGAAAGGGAGGAGAAAAACGTGGAAATAGCTTTCTGGAATGTGCCAGGTTGGAGAGTAATAAGGAGGTGGATATAGGAAAATAAGGAAGAGTTGGTTGTGATAGGAGGTGACTTGAATGCCTGGACTGGCAAGCAAGGGGGAGGGACTTGGGATGAAGAAAAGGAGGTCTATATAAGGAGCTCCAAACATAAGGAGATAGACCTGGAGGAGAGGAGGAGGTTACTAGGCGTAATAGAAGAAACAGGATGGTTTATATGTGATGGCAATATGAAAGACGGTGAGAGAGGAGAGATCACATTTATAGGTAAGGGAGGAACAGTAATAGACTACATCCTGGCTGAAGAAAGAATGCGGAATATGATAGTTTCTGAGCACTTCCTAGTAATAGCTACACTGCAAGATGGCGTCCATAAGCGCGGCAGAGGAAGGAAGGAAAGAGGGAAGAAAGGAACGCGAAAATGGGTGTCTGGGTGGTAGATGAACTAAGAGAGTTTCAACAAAAAATTGAAAAGGAGAAGGTTAGGTATGAAAAATAGGAGGGAGTGGACTTGTGAATTGAAAGGTTGAAAGGGTCGATTGAAAAGGTGAGGGATGAGATAGGTACAAAAGAAAGAAGAGAAGAGGGGAAGAGAGGCTGTTTGGACAAGGAATGCAGAGAAAGTAAAGAGATAATGAAAGAGTGTAAGAAAATAGAGAAAAGAAGAAATAGAGAAGGGGGAGTACAACAGGAGAAATAGAGAACATGAGAGGATGCTGGAAAGGAAAAAGAAAAGAGAAAAGGAGAAATACAAGGAAGATGTAGAAAAAGCGATCAAAGAAGGTAGGGTCTGAGATTTGATAAATAGGAAAAGAAGAGGAAGGAAGGGCGTGAATGAAGAAATAGAAATAGCTGAGTTGACGGATTATTTTGCGGGTCTCTTAGTGGGAGAACAAAATAGGATCAAAAGGGAAAATAGAAGAATAGTCCAGGGAGGAATGGTGGAAGGGAACAAAGTAACAAGAGAAGAAGTGGATGAGGCGACAGATAGATTAAAAAGAAACAAGGCTACAGGAGAGGATGGTATGGAGAACGAAGCAATCAAGTATGGAGGAGAAGGGATTAGGGAAGGGATGTGGACGATCTGCAACATGGTCTGAAAAGGAGAAGGGTGATCGAAGGCGTGGATGGCAGGGCTCGTGGTACCGCTTGTCAAGAAGGGGGAGGGTAAGAAGGTAGAGGAGTACAAAGGGATCAGTATCACTCTCATGCCAGTGGGTTATAAAATATACGCAGAAATTCCAACAGAAATGTTAGTGAGTCAGACAGAAGAGGAACAAAGTATCCCGCACAATCAGGCGGGATTTAGAAAAGGGAAGGGGACAATAGATAACATTGACGTGCCCAACTACTTGGTTAAAAGAAACTTAGGGGCAAAGAGAGGGCAATTAGTCACCGTGTTCGTAGATTCTAGAGCAGCTTTTGACTCAGTGAATAGAAAAGTGCTATGGCAGGCAATGAAAGAGAGGGGAATAGAGGAAGGGTTAGTAGAGAGAATAAAGGAGATTTTTACTGGAACCAGGATTGGGGTGAAGATAGGAGGGAGAATGGGGAGGTTTTATGGACAGACAGTGGTCTAAGGCAAAGGTGCCAGTTGAGTTCGCTACTATTTAATATGCTGCTGGTAGACTTAGAGGAGAACGACATTGGGTCATAGCAAACTACATTCTCTAGCACAGGCATGCCCAACTCGGGGAAATTTCCTCCGGGAACACATGTTCCGAGTTCCCTACTCTTTCTCCTATAGAGCAGGAGGGGTGGTAAACGCTTGCGAGAATCTCTTCTCTGTGACGTACGCGTCTACCACCACTCCCGCTCTTTAGTAGAAATAGTAGGGAACTCTGAACATGTGTTCCCGGAGGAAATTTCCCCGAGTTGGGCATGTCTGCTCTAGCATACGCGGACGACGTAGTTCTATTAGCAGAAGATGAGGAGGGGATGAACCTAATTATAAGAATCTTAGAAGAGTATGTGGGAATAAAAGAACTGACGGTAAGCGAAGGGAAGAGCAAGTTGATGTGCTTCAGAAGTAGAAAAAAAATCAAAATAGGTTACGTTTGGAAGATGAACGGACGAAACAGTGGAAAGTGTGGAGGAGTTCTGTTACTTAGGTTTTTAGTTTGAGGCAGGAGGGGGATAAGAGGTGGAGGTGAGAAAAAGAAACGAATGTGCGAGTAAAGTAATGGGCCAAGTATGGGGTATAGGAAAGAAATGGTTCAATGACGATTGGAGAATGAGGGTTTGGTTGTTTAATGTGTTGGTTGGGGTGGTGTTGCGTTACAGAGTGGAGGTCTAGGGATTGAGCGAACACAGGAAAGTGAAAGTATGCATGAGAGATTTCTGAGATGGGTAATAGGGGTTAGTTGGAGTTGCCCAGGTTACATGTTAAGGGAAGAACTAGAAAGGGAAAAAATGGTAACTAGACAAATTAAGAGAGCCTAGAGGTTTGACGAGAAGCTGAAAAGGGGAGAGGGGAGCAGAATAGCACAAGTATGCTTGGACGAAGTTCGGAACAAGAAGAGGAGAGGCAATTTGGGAAATTTGAAATGAGAGGAAGAAGGGGGAAAAAAGGAGGCCTGTTCTTATAGTTGCTTTTGAAGAATAATAAATGAATGGGTTGTAATGTATTGTCCACTATAATGGCCGGCCCGCAAAATGTTGAATGTAAAAAAATGTTCGTAATCGCAAATTCCTTATACATATTTTTATTAAAAACATTTCACTTTGGGGACATGAATAATTTATAATAGATTGTATAACAAGCCGCATACAGCGTCGATTACCAACGTGCAAGAAGTTTGCTACACGAGCGTAGCGAGCGTGGCATACGATCGCAGGTCGAACAATTACAATTAAAATTATAATAAAATAAGTTTACTCCAATCATAAAGAGTACGAAATGCACTTACTGAAATATGGTGAGTACAACTTATTTATATTTGTAGCATAAAGCTGTCATATACGTATTGCTATTATATGAGATATTTAATTGTATCAGACATTTGTCTGAGCGTACTACCTATAATATGTTGTTGCTTAGCTACCCTCAGTATGACTGATTTACCCGACTCGCTTTGTTTTGTTTTCAACAGGTGTATCTCACTCGCGCCTGCGTGTCTGACTTAATAAGCAACCCGAATCGGATGGTCAAAACAAACATCCTGTATGGCTGTACACATGAGCAATGTTCAACCCTTCGAGTAAACACCTATTTTTTCGAACATCTGCTACACTCTGAGTCAATCTGACCCTGTTCACTTTTCGATCGTCTATAACTTCAAAAATACTTTACGTACAAAAATTTGCGTGGAAACTCTTGCTCGATCAAAATTTGTGTGTGGATCAAATTGACCCAACTAGCTGGATTTATAAGTTATCAAAAGCTCAAGTAGTGGCAAAGATTAGGGAATATGGTATTGTAAAGCTGGAAAATCACAGGATAGTGATAATGCGGATAGTGAGAAAAGCAAGGAGGATATTCAGGTGAAAGAGCAGAAGGATATACGGTTCAGTAACAAAATGGGCTCGAGTGATAAAATTCATGTACAGTTCAAGTTAGGTGTGCACGATTGGGAAATTTTTATTGAACGTTTAGAATTCTATTCCGATGCTTTAGATATCGCGGAGGATAAAAAACGCTCAGTGCGCTTAACAAAGATGGATATTGATACATATCATTTGCTACGCAATCTTTCGGCTCCTCAGAAGCTAAAAGAATTGACCTGTACACAAGTGGTTCAAAAATTAAATGAACATCTAGCTCCTCCCCCTTCGGAAATAGGTAAAAGAGCAAAGTTTGTGGTGATTAGTCAAAACGCTGGAATCAAAATCGCGGAATTCGTCGCGGAATTAAGGTTGGCAGCTTGCTACTGCAAACTCACGAACGACCAAGAACGCCCTCGTGATCAATTTGTCGCTGGAGTTCGTGATATGAAAAGAAAGATTTAACTTTTCCGTCAAACAAATTAGATCTTTAATTAGGCAGTGGCTCTGGCTACGGAAATCGAAACAGCTTAAATAGGTGCTCGCAGGGACACATAAGCCAACACTACATCGGAAACTAATCTACATGTACACAAGATGGGTCATCAAAAAATAAAAATAATTTACAGCGTAAAGGCGAACCGAGTTCTCAAGCAGGGAAGAAACCAACGTGCTTTACATGTGGTATAGCTGGTCATGCGAAACCAAATTGTTACTACAAGGATTCTAAGTGTCGCAATTGTGGAGTTCAAGGTTATCTCGTTGAAGTCTGCCGGAAACAAAAGCAAGCAAGCAAAGATGCCGTGAACTTGTTTTCAGGGCCACCGTCCGAGAAATATGACGAGGATCAAGAGGACCTTATCAACAGCGTGGTAATCTCTATTTATAAGTTAGAGGAAATCAACAAGGTACGTAATGATAGAATGGATCCTCAATTCTTAACTATTCTTGTCAACAACGTTCCTCTGAAAATGGAAATAGATGCCGGTTCAGTAGTTGCGGCGATATCTGACAAAGATAAATTGAAATGGTTTCCTAAAATTGAAGCGGAAAAACCAAAGGATAAATTTGAAGTGGTGAGGGATTAGTGATAGCCCCTGTCGGTGTAATGCGAAATTTAATAATCGAATGTAATGGCATAAAAGCGGTGGGTGATTTTCACGTAGTTGACACTGATATTCCACTGTTAGGTCGACCTTGGCTCAAGAACTTCAATTTATTTCCAATACCGCTGAATCATGTTAATAAGCTGGGGCCGATTGTTTCGATGTAGGGAATTCTAGAAAATAAATGCCTGGAATTATTTGCGAATGGGTTGGGGACATGCAATAAAAAAAAATCCCTTGTAAAGAAGCCTGATTCGAAAACAGTATTTAATAATACTAGACCGCTGTTATTTGTATGAATTAAAGGGATAAATGCGGAATTGGATAAACTAATTAGAAGTAATGCTCTGAAACCTATTGATTTTTCGAAGTGGGCTACACCAATTGTTCTACTTCTAAAACATGATGGCTCGATGCGTATTTGTGGTGACTATAAAATTACAATGAATCTCTGCCTCGAAATAAAACAATACCCATTACCCCGCAATTTTAAAAATACTGTCAGGGGGAGGGGGTTAAAGTTGTCTGAAATTGATTTATCGAACGCCTATCAGCAGGTATTATTGGAGGAGTATAGTAAAAAGTATACAACGATAACTACTCATAGAGGGTCATTTCAGTATAATCGTTTACCTTTTGTTATAGCGTCAGCTCCTGCGGAATTCCAAAAAATCATGGATGATTTAACGGCAGATTTTGCGGGAGTAGATTTGTTTTTAGATGATGCATTAGTCACAGGAAAAACTGAAGTGGTACATGACAAAAAAATGGACCAACTGTGTAGACGATTATGTGAAAGCGGTTCAAGAATCAATAAAGATAAATGTGTTTTCAAAGCCGATCAAATACAGTATTTTGGGCTGATCATTGATAAGGTAGAAATTCGAAAAAAATATGTCAAAACTGAAGCGATTGTTTATGCCCTAACCTCATTAAACATTAAACAGCTGCAATCATTTCTTGGTCTAGTAGCGCATTTCGAAAGGTTTATAGAAAATAGGGCGATGAAGCTTAAATCATTATATAATTTACTTAAAACAAATAATAAATGGCTCTGGAACGAGTAATGTGAAGAGGTATTCGTTAATATAAAAAAGTTATTGCTCCTTTAAAAGTACTAGTGCACTACGATCCCGACTTAGGCTTAATTTTGGCATACGATGCATCACCGTATGGGTTGGAAGCCGTAATTTCCCACAAGATGGAAAATAGTCAAGTGCGAACGATTGCTTTTGCATCACGGCGACTGAATAAAGCAGAAACGCATTACGCTCAGATTCATAGAGAGGCCGCGACTATTCTTTTTGGTGTGGAAAAATTCTATATGTACTTTTATAAAAGAGAATTTGTGCTCGAAACGGACCATAAACCGCTCGCCTTGATTGTTGGTCCTAAGTGCGGCATACCCTTAATTGCGGCGAATAGATTACAACATTGGGCTTTATTTCTATCAGCGTTTCAGTTTCAGATGAGGTATATTAAATCTAAAGATAATGCAGTTGCTGACAGTCTGTCACGACCAGATGGTTGGCCACCCAGCATAGCAAAAATTGATAATGTATTAGCACCTTTTTACATGAAACGTAATGAACTTACTGTCGAAAGTAATTGCGTTCTTTGGGGTTATCGGGTGATTATACTCGAAGTATTAGGAACGGAGATTTTAACGGAACTGCACGTTAGTCATTTCGGGATTGTTCGCATGAAGGAAATAGCCAGATCTTTTTTCTGGTGGCCAGGTATAGATTCAAATATTGAAACTTTGGCAAATACTTGCAAAGAATATTTAGAAGCTGGTAGTAATCCTCCAAGAACGCAGTTACACCATTGGACATGGCCGGAGAAGCCGTTGTTCCGAATTCACATGGATTTCTTAGGGCCATTTCACGGAGATATGATTTCAGTAGTTTTAGATTGCATATTTAAAATGGCCAGAGGCAAGTAATATGGAAAATAATATTATGTCAAAGAAAACGATTATTGTACTAGATAGTTTATTTGCTCAACATGGTTTTCCCTTCCAAATTGTGTCCAATAATGGCACTGCGTTTACGAGCGCCGAATTTATTCGGTTCACTACTGCGAGAGGCATTAAGCATACCTTTCCAGCAGTTAATCATCTGGCCAGTAATGGAGCAGCAGAAAATGTTGTGGGAACCTTCAAAAATGAAGTTCTAAAAATTTGTCAAAGCGGTTCGTCTTTGGATGAAGCAATAACACAATTTTTATCTGACTATAGAACAACAACACATGCAGCCACAGGAGTTTCTCCTGCCTCTTTGATCTATAAACGCGAATTGCGAAGCATATTCTCCTTAGTGCGCCCACTCGTAGAACTCAGTGTAGACAAACGTCAAACTTCACAAATTAAAAATGGGCCTAAACCAAAAATTCGAAACTTTAGCGTTGATGTAGAGGTCATGGTTAAACACTTTAGAAAAATTTATCCAGACTGGACATCTGCTCTAATTTTAGAGCAAAAGTCACCAGTCACGTTAACGGTAAAACTAAGCGATAATCTGCTAGCTAAAAGACATACTAATCAAATCCGTAAAGGATGTATTATAGAGGAAATGGAAAAATGTAAAACATCGAGCAAACAATGTACTATATTATTATGATACCATATATTAGAGAACATAAAATGTATCCCATCATCCTTTTTTAAAAATTAATACATGTAGATGGTAAAAGGAACTGACATAC